>VWZN01004926.1:207573-270094 GCA_013396955.1 Regulus satrapa
TCGCAGGCTCGCCCGCTCGTGTTGCTTCGGAAAATAAATGGCCCGAAATGCAGAATAAACACAGGGGCACGGGAAGGCTGGAGCGCTGAGGCCGAGGGGTCGGTCTGCCCCATCTCCAGCTGCGGCAGAGGCAGATGTTGCCAGAAGAACGGTGTGAGGAAGAGGGTGAGCTCACAGGCAAGCCTTCCTCTCCAGCACCTTCGCAGTCTCCCACCCAGAGGTGAGGGGGCTGAGCAGTGAGGCCAGGCAGTAATACATCAACTTTTCTCAAAAGCAAGGTCTAGTGCCACAAAGGCATTCATCCTGGCAGGTATTTCCGCTTTCAGGATCTGATCTGTGCTGCGTTTTTCATCCTCAATTAATTCCCAGTGCCCTGCACCTCCGCTGCTCTCCAGCCTTCAAAGCAGTCAGTTGCCTCTGTGAATCGTATGCCCCGTTGGCTCCTAAGAAATGCTGAGAAATTCAATGACTGAAAAATCAAAAGGGTTGTCTAATACAACAGCACCCTCTTCCAAACACACTGACATTGTAATGTTTAAACAGCTGCATTGTACCGTGCAAAAGCTCTGTCAAGCTGCAGAGCAGCCAGCATGATCTAAACCTTTAGAAAGAGAGGATAAATAATTCTGATTTCCGCCCCATGAGCATATGTATTGTCCAGGCCCCTTCCATCTAATAATCCTGACTGTGAAGGGAAATAGCCAGGAAAGTTTTGGGTTCTCTGAAAGAAAAGGAAAAGAAAAAATAAGTCACAAATGCCTGAACATCTGGAGGTGACTGTAAACATAGAGAGCTCTAGATCAAAAATGTGGGTTAGTCTGTTCAGTAGGTGAAGAGTGAAATCAACGCTGATATCCACAATGCAGCTGCCTGTTGTACATATTTTCCCTTAGTGGCTGCAGCCAGAATTCACAGAACTAAAGTGAAATTCAGAAGGTACTGGTTATTTTAAATAATTCTTTGATGTAGTAGATTCCTAGTGCTCGAGAAGGGGCAAGACCAGCCAGTTCTTCTTTAGCAACCAGTTCAGGGTGATGCAGTTTCTCTCATTCTCCCTCTTTAAGGAGGAGGAGGAAGTGGGAGTATTGGGTACCACAAGTCAGGTTCTGCTGCACTCTTGGTTTCCTGCCCCAGGTCCCTGTTAAATAAAGGTTCAGGATGGTGCTGTTGTTCCAGTCAGACCTATAAAAGCTGTGAGCAACGTAATGTGACCTAAACACAAGGCAAAACTTGAGCTCTGTGTTTCTGCTGTAGAAGGGCCTCTGCCAGCGCTCAGTGATGCCACTCTGAGTTTTGCTCCTGACTTTCATGGGTGTTTAATCAGGCGGGATGAGGGGAAGTGAGAATCCATCTCCCCATCAGCCCCAGGTGGGAGAAGGCTCCTGGTGCAGGGAGGCACCTGGGACCTCTCTCCCCTCTTGACGCGTGTTGCAAACTGTAACATTTCTTTCTCCTAAACTTTGGGTTTCTGTTTTATTGGATTTTTTTTGTTTTGTTTTGTTTTGGTTTTTTTTTGGTGGTAGGCAAAATGAAGATCATCATGAAGAATTTTTGCCAACTGGAGAAACCTCCATAGACTCCTACCCAAACTGGTTAAAATTCCACATTGGCATTAATCGGTACGAGCTGTATTCCAGACATAATCCTGCAATTGAGGCTTTACTACAAGACCTTGTCTCCCAAAAGATAACCAGTGTTGGTATGTTTGGATATATGTTCTTTTTTTATCATTATTTGCTCTTTGTCCAGGATCTCACTGCTGTTTGAGTATTAGTATTTTGCATGGCTTCTCTCCAGCATCCCTGCAACTTTGCTTTGCAACTTCACTGCTCATTTTCCCTGCTAAACATAAAGAGATATTGCCAGCTCTGTATTACCTGAATAATTGCCAAGTCTGCCAGCAAGGCAAACCCCATTCGTGTCAGAGATCCTTTAGTCACAGTCAGGCTGAAAATGCCCGGTTCGGTTATTTAAAATGAATACGCTGACAAAAAAAGAAAGAGATGGCAGGAAGCAGACAGCATCGTGCACGAGCTAGATTTGTATTACTGGCTGATTATTATTTAAAAGGCTGTGCCTGAGAGCGCCTGCCTTGCCAAGGAAGGAGAGGCTGCCCTGCAGCCCTGCGGCGGTGGCTGCGGGAGCATCCGGCACCGCGGGCTCTGCGGCTGCAGGAGCTGCAGCTTCCCCAGGCATGGCACGGAGCTCCAGGCCAGCCAGCCTCCTGCCGAGCAGGGCTCAGCTCTGTTTACTCTGCCTCTAAATCCACAACAGGGACGTGCCCATGTCAGCCTTTGGCTTCGGTTAAACAAGGTGACACCGTTCGGGGCTTTTCTCCGGGGTTGTTTGATGGCAACGTGTGTCTTCTTGAATTTAGCTGCGTAGCTGCGCAGGGAAAGAAATGTCACAACCTTAGATGAAAGCCCTGGGATACTAAACAAGAGCACACCCCGTGGTTTCCAGAGGTAGGGAGTTGCAGCACAGGCAGTGGTTTCTATCCACCGGGTAGAATATGGAAGTTGCTTGTGCTGACCACAAAGTTGCAAAGTCCCTTTCAGAGGGATGAAATAGCAGGAGCTCTCTGAAAGTGCTGATGGTATGTTGGCACTGTGGGATGAGGTCAGCAGGTCTTTAACCCTGCAAGGCAAAAATTCCCCTGGCTTCAGCAGGAAATGGCCTGGGCAAGAATAGCTCAAGCAGCCCTAAGGTTTACATTTTCCATTGTGTGAATCACGGCGGCTGCTGAGCAGGAATAAAGAGAGCCTTGGTCATCAGGAGTGGGCTGATTTAGCTGGTTGGGATGGAGTAGATGTAAAATGCAGGATGCCACAGGAGACCTTCAGCTCAGTGAACCTTGCTGTGCGTTGGCAGTGCCCAGTGCACTGCTCTGCTGGAGCAGCACTTTGAATAAAGCAGTTTGTGGTACCCAGGTGCCATCCCACATGTTGGATTCAAGGGTCCAGTGGACTTGCAGCTCAGGAAAGATGACAAACATGGGCTTGTTTATTAACCTGTGGTGGGTTTTCTGTCCCCAATAGTCTGGATTGGAGTGATTTATTAAGGGGGTCATGTTTGCCCATTAAGCCATGTGTTTTCCCTTCCCCAGCTCAGAGGTGGCAGTGCAGGTAGCAGCAAGCTGCCCGTGCTCCTCTGGTCTGCACTGGAGGGTACCGAGGGCACTGGAGGGACACAGCCTGGGTGATTTTCTCCCAGACACAGCCCTCACCTTTCCACACCTCTCCCCTCAGTATCCACCAGCAAATGGGGATTGAAGCAGCACTTTGTAGCACGTGTGTGAACATTGCTCCTTAGGCACATCCACTGAGGAGGGACAGATGCAGTCTGTGCCCATCCTTGTCCCTGCAGAGAGCAGCAGTGGCCAGGTAGTGGCCAGCAGTGCCCTGGCCAGGCCAGGTCCCCAGAGGGGCAGAGGTGATGCCCAGCCAAGCCATGTCCTGTCCCATCTCTTGAGGCTTGCACAGAGTGCAGTGCTGCCGCAGTTTGGAGCACATGGCTGCTGAGTGTTGATCTTCACTCAACTCCCCAGCACCCCAGAGCTCAGCTACACTGTGCAGGAGGAGAGCAGTGTCTGCAGCAAACTCAGCAGAGCTCCAGCCATGAAGTCTGTCCCTTCTGCAGAGCAGGGGGGATGGCTGAGGTGGATCAGGGACATAGAAGCTGGTGGGAGGAAAAGGGAGGTACGAACAAGAAACAATAGTTCAGTGCTCACTGTTCACTTGATCTTCTGGGCTTGGTGTTCGTTTGTACTTCTGGGCATGTGGCTTCACCTCTCTTTACTTCAATTGGCCTAGCAGCCAAAAATTATTATCATAAAAAATGGGAGTGAAATCCTGGCCCTGGTGACGTCAGTGGAAGTTTTTGCCACTTACTTCCCTGGGGCCATGATTTCACCTAATGTGTCCTACAGATATATCACGGGGTTTCCATTAATTGTGATTTTGATAGAGCTTTCAGATCAACGGGGGGAAAGGGCCATGGGACCCCAGAGGAAGATTTATGGTTGCTATTAGCGATTCCCTTTGGGATTGTCTCTGTTAATGTTTGAACAAGCCTCTTAAGAGCATGGTAGGGCCTCTTATGCCCCTAACAAAAACACAGAGCCATGGTTTCTAGCAATGAATCAGGATAATTTCCATAAATTAAACCATGAGGTGTATTTGGTATTGTTGTTGGCCGCTGTGGGAGCTGACAGGGAATGATTTCTACACATAAATCCCAGTCTAAAATCAAGTATATGGGAATGGAAGGGAACTTTAGCCAATACAGAGGTGCCAGGATCTGAATTTTGGTGTTAGCATTCACTGCCTGGCCCTGTGAGGATTCAGGAGCTTTGTCAGCTTGCAAAGAAGGCAAGAGCATATTGCTAATGTACTTTTAAAAATTATTCTTTGCACAATGCAACTTCTCTTATTTTATGTTGCAAATTCTTTGGATGTTTAAAAGTAAGTGTTTTAAAGTAATTCCTGCCGGTTTTCAGCTTTACTGCAGAGCAGCAGAGGCATTCAAAAGCATGTAAGCTGATTAATTAAGAGTAATGTATTTGACCAAAGGACATTTATAGAGCTGTTACATTCTTTGCATATTCCTGCTTCTCTTCTAATTAGCCTTGGATTTTTTTTTTCATTATAGTCTATTTTTGCTGGGTTGGCTTTTTTTTAGTTTTTTTAAAGGCAGCTGGAAATATGTCAGGTTAGGAGTATAAAATAAATTGAAACCTTGGTAATGCCTGGTCTTCAGGCTTCTTTTAGCAAGCAGGACAATTGAATATACAGGGTTACATGCATTAGATGAAATGGGATATGGCTTTATCCAGTTTCTTCCCAGATTTACTTTGGCTCTAATAGAATTAGATGATCTGCCTGATACCTACAGTAATTGGATCCAAACTGCAGCAAAGCAGTGTTCTTGGCCACACTGTGATTTCTCTGCTCACCCTGCATTAGTGGGGCAAGAGTGGGGACCAGACTGATCCCCCACATCTGCTAGAACCACTCACAGGACTCTGTGATGTGCAGTGGTATTTCAGAATGAAAACGATGACAGAAGCAATTCCCAAGAGCAGGGAGCACCAAGGTGACATTTTCTTGATGTTAAAGTTTAAACGGAACAAATCCATGGACGGGAAGGAGGATCCCATCCAGCTCCCACAGTGACACCTAGAGCTGGCATGGAAAAGGACAGGGTTTCCCAGGCTGGGGCTGAGATGTTCCTGTGCCCTGCATCTGTATATGTACATATTTCCTATTCGTTTTGTTCAGCATAAAGGGATAGCTTCTAATTTGATTTAATTCACTGAAAATTTCCTCTTGCCATAAATAGGAGCCTAGAGAGAATTGTTTTTCCACTGAGCATTGAAGCCTGGTTTTCAGAAGCACATGCACAAGCAATTGCACATTTCCTTTGCCTTTCATAGCTGCTTATTGCATGCATAAATAACCACAGTTAGCTGTTTTCTTGCATATTTACAAGATGTCTGTGCATGACTGTGGCAGCACCGTCATCAGTTTAACACCAGCTCTGGTAAGGGGCACTGGAGGGGCACTGTGTGCTTGGTCTTGCTGTCCAGAGGATATTCCTTGTCAGCAGAATGGACTTTGTAATTCCTCTGAAAAGCTGGGAATTATTTTTTGATTCTTTAAGTTCTCTGGTTGTAAAGGTTTGGAAACATTACCTGACTGAGGTAATTTGTGAATCTTTGATGCCTTCAGTTTGTACAGGCAGTAATTAGAAAGCAAGTGTATGAGATTACTCACACTGGGAATAAAAGCTGCAATTACCTGAGGTGGACTCTGCTTCAAGGCAGGGAAAGAAAACATAAAAGGGAAAGACAAGATGCTAAATATTGAACATAAATTCTGGCTCTAAAGAAAATTGTGAAAATTTCATCTAAAGAAAAGGAAGAAGAGCCATTGAGAACTTGTGAAAAACAATGAAATGTAGCATCTTTGATTTACTATGTGAGGAAACAATGAATCTGCCAAGAGTCAACAGCTTGACTTCAGTGTACAATTCCAGATGAAAGGAGGGGACTTAAAATGTACAGCAAAGCCTTAGAATAATTTCACAGATCTGTTCCCCTGCAGAAATCTTTTACTTTCTTGACTAAACCAAAAAGTTCTTTAAAAACAAGTTAGCAGAATTGGCTGAACAAGGACAAAGAGATGATGAGGGCTTAAATTTATTTTTTAAATATTTTCTTTACAGCTTGTACAGGGCCATGTCTCCAGCCTGGGGCAGAGCATTACTTGTTAAAGCCAATCAACATTTTTATGTTCGATTTAAGCTTGATCTATAAATAGGAATCCAAAATGGATCTGAGCATCCTCTGTCTTAGATGTTAACTGCATCCCAGGCTGTGACTGTGTCTCATTTCTCAGGCATTAGCACTGCATAATTAAATACATTTTAAAATGCTTGTTGGATGCTAACCAAAAGAATCAGAAAAAGTTCAGAGATCCTGTTGGGACTGTCTCTCTCTCTCTCTATCAGAAAACCATACAGTTTAGAGAGCCTGGCAGGGTCAGGGCTGTCATGGAGCAAAAGAGAGGAGCTGGAAAGCCAGGCCAGTTGGAATTCCAAATCCCTCTGGGTCAAATCCCTCTGGGCAGCACTGTCAGTACCAGGCAGTAGCCAAGAACCTTGTACACACAGCTTGAAAAGATGAGTGAGAGATGATAGCTGAGACATCTCTTGTATTGGATGAGGTCTGTGGCTCAGGGAGGGAACTCAGGGCTTATGCTGCTGGGGTGGCAAGGTGGGGAAGCAGCAGACAGGGCAGGTGGCCATGACAGCAGGCTCAGGGATGGGAACAGAGTGGGGATTTTTGCAGGCTGGATCCAAAGTCTGTCAGAGAAAACAGAAGGAATCCCACCAATTTCCCTAATCTTTGGACAAGACTCTAATCCCAAACATTCAAGCAAAAAGATATCTCAGGAAATGTTTTGCTAAGCCTCCCGAAGTTAGGAAGATTTCTGATCACACCCTAGAGCCCTTACACTGGGTGAACAGGAAAGGTTAATGCTGCTTTCCATTTCCTTCTACTTTGGAGGGAAAAGAGGGGCTTTGAATTGCCTGAAGATGAAAAGTAATGATGGCATTGGGATTTGTTTTTAGCAGTGTGCCAGTACATCCAGGAGCTGTGTGAGACTTGATTTGAAGTACCTGCTGTGAGCTAGCAGGTTTATAAATTCTTTACAGAGCTGTTTGTGACCTGTGGTGCTACAGTATATTAAAATACTTAAAAAAAAAAAAAAGGTGCATTTAGAGTGTGGCTAGTGGTTCCTTTGGAGTCAGCACAGCCTTGTGTTGCAAGGCTTTTGTAAAAATCCCTGGACGTGCTGATGGCAGATGTGACAGATTGCAATGGTGCAGCATCCTCCGCTCCTTGGCAGATTGGATGTGCTGCTCCTGGGTGTTGTTCATTCTTCAGGAATGGGCCTGTGGGCAGCAGATGAAGGCATGGGGATGGCTCCAGATGAGCAAACGGGGTTTTTTTGGGACAAACCCCTGGAAGGTGACAGGCTGCAATGGCCAGAGGGACATGTTTAGCTGAGGCTGGGCAGGAAAGGGAGTGCCTGGAGGAGCACAGCTGAGAAAGCAAGAGGGGAGCCAGTGGGCAGATGTGATGCTAAGTTAGGACAGGGGAAGTGATCTGACCTAGAGTGGATCATCTCCAGTGCGATATGCTCTTCTCTGGCATTGTCACCCCCAAAATTTGGGCACTCTGGACTGCTCCAGGGCTGCTTAGTTTGCAGGTACAATGAGGGTCTTGTCAAGCTCAAAAGAACAGCCCAAGCTGAGCCCTGTCTCTCTCTGCAGGGGAGACAACCTCGGGCTCTAACCACCCTGCATTTGGAGGGTGGTCTTGCTTCACCCCCAGCCTGGACAGCACATCTGTGGCCCTGGAAGAGCAGAAAAAGCGGGAATAGCTGCAAATGAGTCTGGATAACAGGGGGAAGCCAAGGTGGAGCTCTGGCTTTGGGTTGTTTTCCATGATCCATGTGGGTTGTACCATGCCCTGCCATAACACACAGTGGGACACAGTTCCCACCCGTGCCCCTCTCTGGTTCTCAGGGTTCCAAAGTTTGGTCCCAGCAGCAGTGAAGGAGCAACTTGTGCCAGCAGAACTTGTGTTGGGATGAGGCTACTGGTTCAACCACTTAAGGCAGTACAATAAGATGGATCTAAGAAGACGAGGAAAATGCTTTTGTATTACTTCAGCTCAGTTCCTTTTGACAGGAAACCAGGCTTTTGTGTCTCATGGAAGAATTATTCTGAATTGTTAATCTTCTTCATAAGATTTCCCTGCTTGGTGATGACATCCTCACTGTTGAGTTTGGTTGCTAACAAAATCATTATCTGTCGAGTGGCTTCAATTATCTGGGAAACCAGTCCTTTTAGTATCTGAAACTCTGTGCTTAGAGAAGTGTGTGCTGAAACTTCCTTTTCTTCTTCTTTGCATTCCTGTGATGGTGGCGGGTTTAGATTAGTGGATCTTTAAGGTCCCTTCCAGACCGTGTTGTTTTGTGTTTCTTTGAAATGCCAGGCCTGTGGCAGTGGCTGGGCAGGAAAGGTGGTGGGCACTGCCCTGTGCCTGGCCCTGTGTCCCATGTGGGCGTGTGGCAAGGACAGCTCCAGTTTCCCAGACTAACCAGGGCTGCTTCCAGAGTGCACCGATGGTCCCAGGGCCCCACAGGCAGGGTTTGAACTGGGAAGTTGCTGCTTTTCATTGTGCTCAGGCTCTGAGCTGGGCCTGAAAAAGCCTTGTGCTCCCCCTGCCCTCAGGTGCAGATCAACTGACCTATCCTGCCCAGGGAAGGCAGTTTAATCCAGGGAAGCCCTCTGCTTCTGCTTTACCTGGTCAGTGCAAATTGCTTAATGCCCTTTAATTTCTAATTATTTATTTGTTCCTTTGGGATAAAGTGGAAAGGCAAGAGAAGGCTGGGATCAGCAAAACAGCAGGGCAGGAGGGATTTTATTCTAGAAGTATAATTACACTGACCAGATTTGCATAGCATTTTGTTGCAAAAATATAGGTTACAAGTCCTGAAATAGAGCTGATGACCTATCAGTGATAAGGCACAGAGATGAGTAATTAAAAAGATGCACAGCTAATGGCATTGGTTAGAGAAAAAACATGTACAAGCTGTATAGGTGGAACAAGGGCAACTCTCAGCCAGAATTTACGGAGCAAGATAGCTTGACATTTATGTAGTTCTCCAGTTGACATGGCTTTTGTCAGAACTGCAAAGAAAGGGATTGATTATCTGATGATTCCTAGAAAGCATCTTTAAAAGACTGACTCATCCACACAGCCCTGGTGGCCATGGCCTGCCTTCCCAACACAGAGGTGCACTTAGGAGTCAGGCTGTAGGTCACTGCATTTATTGGGAGGCTTTTGATTGAGGCAGCAGAAAAGCAGCTTTTTTCTGGAGCATATGTTTATCTTTTTTAAGAAGCCTCTTCATCAGGTAACATGCATTTTTGTGAAGTCTTAAAAAAAAAATCCTAATTTTTAAAACACTGTAACCTGGCTGTTCCTGTGACATTGCCCAAGTTTTTTAGAATGGTATGAACGAGTGTTAGTCTTAAATCCCCATCAGCTCCCAGCTGGGAGATGAGCAAAGCCACTGTCCTTGTCACCTTCACTGTCCTCTTCTGCAGCCAGGCCAGGCTGCTCTGCACAGCTCTGCTCTCATGTGTGAACCACCTTGGGATCCCTGGAAGGTAATGGCTGGCCTTGGATACTATCCACTGTGCTCAGAGGAGGTGAATTTACATATCTCTACTCCTCAGAAACTGTTATTAAAATCACAGCAGAGATCAGATATTGCTACAGTGTCTGCCCATACTTTTAATTAAGGAGCTGTCTGCTGTGCCCTGGGCTGTGCATCTCAGCTGCAGATGTCTTTGAAAACCCCCCCATCTCCTTTCCCAGTGTGAGTCCCTTGTTAAAAGCGACTCCAAGAGCAGTAAGAGATGGAGAAAACAAGACTCCAATGCTCCAATGGTCTGCTTCCATAGGTACTGTTCATCTGGGGTGCTTATGGAGCCCATGGTGGCCAGAAAAATACAGTCCTTGTTTAGTCCTGGTCAGCAGCACAAAGCCCTTCCCTGTACTCTGCGGAATAATCTGTTATCCAGTTGGGAATCACCCTGCTTGATGCTCTGATACCACAATGCTGAGCTGATACTCAGTGAAACAGATATGATTTGGTTTCAAGGAAACTGAGTATAAGTAGATCCACATGTCTCATTTTAAAGCTGTTTTTTGTTTTTCCCCCACAGCAATGAAATCAGGAGGCACCCAGCTGAAGCTGATCATGACATTCCAGAACTATGGACAAGCATTGTTTAAACCAATGAAGTAAGTAAAAAAAGTCTGTGATTTAAAGTGGAATTGTGGTGGAGTAGCCATTTTCTAAGCTGTTAAGAGTTTGCTGCAGGATCTCCCAAGGTTAATGTGTCTGGTTCCTGAGCCTTGCTGACCCTTGTCCTGCTAGGCTGGTCTTTGGAAGAGTTGCTGAGGAGGCTTCAGAGCCATTACAGTCTCCTCAGCAATGCCATTCAGTCTGATCTCTGTGAAATCTCCCGTCATAAATGCGGAACATTTTCAGCATTTCTATCTTATGTAAACTTATTCCACAGGTCTGAGCTTTATCTAGTGTCAGTGCTCCTCTGGAACAAAGCCAGACAAGAGAGATGATTCAGAGCAGCTTTGGGAAGAGCTAAAGAGTATTTGTCTGATAAATTAGGATTTAATCAGTTGATTTATTGTTGTTTGTATTAAAGAGTTGTATTAGTCATTTGGTTGGGTCTATGCTGAGTCTGTGAAAATTAGTTTATCTAAGAGTGGTACTGCAAGGTAATGACTCTAGAGAGAAAGGGAGGGACTAGGATTATGCAGCCTTGACTTGTGCCTGCCTGGATCCCATGGAGATAATTTATTCAGATACAAAACAGACTCCTGACCCATGTGTTTGCGTTGTAAGAAGGAAAATTACTCTGTGCTTGTTGTAGAGGGTTTAGCAAAGACATTGGGGGCTGCAATATGTTTAATGGAGCTATTCAGTATCTGTGTCAAGGGTACCACTGGAATAATAAATTCATTTCCCTGTTTTGTTCCCACTGTAGGGAAGTTCAGTTAGTTTCCTCTAAGATGGTCCATAGAAGACTGAAGTGGCTGAAAAAAAGGATTTGGAATATGTGTTGGCACTGTGTTAGAGCTGCAGTGGGGAGCACAGGGGGGAAGCTGATTGTCGGTGAGATTCCCTGTTCCATTACAGATTTTGCTGTAGATTGACTTCAGGCAAGTGCAGATTTGACTTGATTTTATTTGACTGCCAGAAGGGTCAAAACAAATCGGTCTGAGCTTCCTTCAGCCAAAGTTTGAGCAGGAATCCTCCCTGTGTGTCTCTATCCTGGGAACCACAAGAAAATCCTACAAGCTTCCAGAGAGCTCAAGGCATTTGTGCAAAGGCCAAATGCCTCTGTGTCATTTCCCAAGCTGCACACACATTTCTCCACGTTTCTAGTGGATCACTGGCTGCCTGGGAGAGGTTGGAGGGAGCACGGACAATACTGGCAACTCAGAGAGCAGGTGGTACCCAGCACCTGCCTCTCCACTCCCTGTGCTCTCCCTGAGGGTTTAGATCACCAGTGCGTGAGCCTCCTCTTTAGCTGCAGGTTTGATGCATACAGGCACAATTCCTAATCATGTCTTGTCCCACATGCAAAATCAAGAACCAGGGGGATTCAGGCTGCCTTTGAGTATTTGCCAACATCGTGGTTGCATTGTTGGCTTTGCACATAGTGTATGATATGTTCCTTCTGCATTTTCTCAGATGCAGATAATCTCAGCCTTTATCATTGGTATGACATTGTAATTCTGGGAATGCTAATGAGGTCAAATCAAAGCACTGTACAATGCACAGCCTCAGCAAGATGATGGATAGCAATAGAGGTGTAGCCACGTTCCTGTGTAGAAGCAATTACTACCACCTGCTAGAACAATAGCAGAAAATGATGATGTCTTAATCATTCCCTTGGCTTGATTTGAGGGGCAGCAACACCCTCTTTTCTCAGTGCTCTTTGCCCTGGAAGAAGCATTCAGTAGCTTTCTCAAGCAGCACACCTTCCAGAGCAGCACGGCTGCAGTTGTGCTGAGTGTGGTTGAACGCATTAGTGATTTGGAATAAGGGTGTTTGCAAGCATTTATCTTCACTCTGATAAGAGGGAACAGGGAGCCAGATGCTCAGCTGGCATAAATCTTCCTAGCTCCTTTGGCATCTGCTCCCACTGGCCTCTTTCTCCACCTTATGGACTGTGGTTGATGAAGTTCTTGGAGAGGTTTGAAGCATCATTTCTTTAGACAGAAATTTCAGCCTAGAATGAAATTTTTAAAAAATTTAAGTAAAACTGGCTTTAAATCTGTGAGACTTATGCTTGTAGGATCTTCTTAAGGCCTTCAACAACTTCCATGATGTTTATTATGCTTCCCCTTTTCTACAGGATACCCTTTTCATCCAGGCCTCACAAAGCTGGATGTTCCTTCCCAGGGCAGGAGGCTGTGGGTAGCTCAGGGACATTTCTGCTCATCAGGGCTGGCAGACAATTTTTTTCTAAGTAGTTTAATTGGAGAGTCATAAAATGGCATCCTGGTGGCCACTTCTGAGATGAGCTCATTGAAGGAAGCTGTTGGTGGGCAGCCAGGTTTTCTCCACCTGGAGCATCCTACGTGTTTCATTTGTTTCTGTGTTACTAGCTCTGTGGCTTTTCAGAGCAGCAAAAATTACCCTTTCTTTTCCTCACAATTTGATAAGCCTCTTCAGACATGCAACCTCCTTCATGACCTCCAGGTAACACAACTGTTAGGTAAGGCTGAGTTTGGGATTTCAAGCCTGATCCCAAGGAATATCAATAATCCAGAGTTTCCCATCCTGTCTGAGATCTCAAATACTGGAAGCTGCAGGATGTGAGGTACATAGAGGGTATTAAGTGGACATGAGGCCAGTCCCAGGCTCTGCTTGGCTTTGATTCACTGGAATTGCCTGGAAAGCTGTTTTTGCAAAGCATGGCTGTACTCAGTGTCTTCCAAAGTGAATTAATACCTGTTTGAGTGGGTTGCAGCAGGTAGTGGAGACCATGCCAGCCCTTCCCTGACGCAGCTGGGCATCTGCTCATGGGAGGGGAGCTCTCCAGACCTTTGGCAGCGACTTCTACAGAGCAGCCACAGCAAAATGTGCTCCCTGGAAAACTGCTGAGCACACTGCAGAACTCATCTGCCTGGCTCTGCCCTTTCCCAGCCTCCCAATTCCGCACTGAAGTTATCCAGGGAGCAAGCCAGCTCCAGAAAAGCCCAGGCAGAATTTGGAAATGGGGAAATGAGAATCAGCCTTTGGCATCTTTTGTGCTCTGTTTGACATTAACTGACAGCTCTTCATCTGGTCATTGATTCAGGCTAGTGGAGCAAATGAGAGAAGTTGTGGCAGTCAGGGAAATGTGAAAGCAGTAAATAAAGCCTTGATCAGCTGCAATTATTTTATTTATCCATGGCTCTGCATCTTCCTTTCTGAAATAATTGCCCATAAACTATTGCAGAGGAAGCCAAATCAATTAATAAATCCTATGGCCCAATGTAGATTCCTTTACTAATTCCAAATGCATGATAGAAAAAGCACGTATTTGCTAAAACTCCAGGGAAGATATAATGTATATGCAATGTATCTTCCAGTTAATGTGTACTTTTATATTAGCTCATAACAGTTCAATCATACAAAATTATTACCATATGGGACAGGAAAAAATAGCAACCTCCCCTCCTCCACAGATTAAATGTGTATCTAACTGTACTAGTATTGTACATACAACATAATAAAATTTATTTACGTGATTGCTGATATCTGCAGTTGCAGCTTTCCGTATGACTTATCAGGTAGGGATGGGTAGAGCCATAAATGTCAAAAGAGTTTTGGCTCACTTGTCCAAAAGGAGCATTTGTAGCTTTGTAGTTTTATTTGGTTTCCCTTTGTTTCTGCTGGCTCGTGGAGTTAAATAGCTGGCTCAGCCACAAAACCAACACGCTATTTTTTTTCCTCCCAAGGCTTTATTCTTGAAGAGGGAAATTCTGCTCCAGCAGAGCCAGCATTAGGATTCCTATTGCACATACTGGTGCCAGGATTTTGAGAGAGTTCCTTATGGAAAAGCCAAATAAGATCTGATAGAAAATTATACCTTGTTATTGGAGTTGTGAGAAAAGTTTCCTGTGGTCTGTGTTTAGGAACATCTCTCATTCTCATTTTTATAGACTGCATTGTACAAACGTGTGTAAGGGATATTCATTATAAAATCTTGGAGGCTTATTTGTTCCATTCAAAGAAATACTACTGTATCTAGTGAACTCAGTTTTGACTGAACAGATAAAAGCCAGTTCTGTTCCAACTTTAGATTTTACTTGATATTTTTAACATCTTCTTTCTTTTCTTTGGATTTTACAAGTCATGGTACAGGATTAGAAAGAGCCACATGACTGTTTCTTCCAGTAGATGAAGTTTGCAGTTAAAGTCTTTAATAAAGTAGGGCCAATTAGTATCAAGGGGATGCCAGGCCAGAAGAGGATTTTGGGGTTGTGAAATCCAGTCCCCTTCAATCATGGGCATGCATTAACTGATCAAATACTGCTGACCATGCTCTTTGTAACTTGGGCTCTCACTGTCCCTTCTGAAACTTGCTGCTGTGGAAATAATGCCACCCTTGGGAGCATCTCCTCATTCCTGCAGCCTCAGAGCCCTGACCCATCCCAGTGCCAGCCACAAAACTGGCTGGTAGTCACAGACTGGGGCAGACTGCTCCTCTACAGGACTGAAACAAGCATATTCCTTTCAATTTCTGTAATGTGCCTGTAGCTATCTCGTGGCTCAGGAGCACAGGTGCTGTTAGCTGGGCTGAGATCAAGCATCCAGGGTCATAGGGAAGCTAATACTGACCCTCAGGGATGTGGCTGTCACACCTGGGCATCTGGTTTAGTGGTCAGCACCATGTGCTGGCTGTTCAGTTGGGAGTTGGGCTTGGCAGTGCTGTGTTAGGGGATGGATTCTAAGATCTTAGGGGTCTTTCCCAATTCAAATGAGTACGTGATTCTGTGATTTTTGTTTCAGTTGGTAAAGCACAAAGGCACAGCTTTTCACTAGCTTTTAGATGTCATACTTAGAGTGACAAAGGATTATCAACGTTCTTCAAGTTTCTCTTTCATTTGCTTTTAGAACTGTTCAGCAAATGATGCATCTTTTGATAGGGATATTAAATAGTCTCCAAACAATCCCTGTAATGCAAGCAACTGTTAATCGTTTTCCTTTCCTGCAGTTATATTCCCTTTCTGAAGTTGTGGCTGTTGTACCTGGGAAGTGCAGCCTCCAGGCTTGATTATCATATCAATTAGGGGGGTGTAATCCTTCTGCACTGGTGGCACTGCTTCCAAGTCAGAGGAGTTGAAATGAACTCCAGAATGGAGGCTGCTGAAAGATTGCTTTCCTTATTACATTGCATCTCATGCTGTTTTGAGGAAATACGTTTTGCCAACCTGTTACATGTGAGCTGGCAGGCATCCAGTATAAACATACTGTTATAAGTCAACATAGCAATTAAATCAAATTGCAGTGTTTTCTCTGAGCAGCTAGAGAAGTGAGATGTGCATCCAGTAGCTGCTCTGCTCTCCAGGATTAGCACTTTGGCACTCTGGAATGTGCTGTGTGAGCCCCAGCTGAGCAGTCACTGGTCAAAGTACAGCCCTGAGCAGTGTTACTGTGCCAGGCACTGGTTCTGAGCGAGGTGGGCTACTGGAGACCTAAAGTTGAATAAACTGGTGGGAAAGGTTGAACTGGCAATCCCAGCATTTGGTTTATGTAGGAGTATTTTAAAATTGCAAGGAATGCTTTCATTATATCACGAAGAGGAAGTGCTTTCATTGCTGCTGGAAGGAATAATCAGTAATCAGATATTCTATGGACCTCATCTATGAGATTTGGGGCTTTTTTAAGGGCATTCAAATCCTTGCCAACCAAATCCCTGCTGAAATGTTTACCTGAATGAGACTGATATGCACATTTGATTGTACTTCTATCAGGAATAAATCTAGAGTTAACTGGATGAATTATATCCTTTGATATTTAAAGTGCATGAGATCTGAATGTCGTCCTAAATAAGGACAGTGAAGGATGCTGTGTAGTATTTTAGCTCCTTAACTTTTGCTATATTATGCATGAACTGTTTTTCATTTTTATAACTAATCCTGTTCATCAGATCAGACTTCTTCAGTATTTCAGTGCAAACTGTGTTTCAGGACTCAGCGGTGCCTCTGGTCCAAATCTCATTTATGCAGATTGGAAAATTTGTGGTGACTTCAAGGGGAGCTGGATCAGGATTGAGGCTGACTGATGGCCCTGGACAGCAGTGAAATCCAGTCTCTGTCCACCACTGTGCTCTGCATTTCCCCTTGCCACAGCTCAGCAGTTGCTGGTTGGAATATTGATCAATCCCATCCAGCTCAGGAGCAATTTGTTCTCGAATTCTGCAAACATGTTTATGGGATGATCCAAGAGTCAGTGTCTGCAAGTCCAGGTGGCTCAGAGCTTGTCCATTCAGATTAGGATCTGCAGGGATCTGTGACAGCAGATTTCACCGTGCCAGCAGCAGGAAGGGAAGATAAACCTCCTTCCTTCCCTGGGCAGCAGCTCTGCTGTGCTGTCCCAAGCTGAGCTGCCCTGGATTATCCCCTCCTGGAGTAGGGCAGGATCTGCTCTAAACCAGGACTGTGCAATGTGAGTCCCAGTGGTGGGAGGGACCAGACCTTCCAACAATCCAGGGCCACTGGATATCACCTCTCCATGGGGCTCAGCTCCGTCCCAGCACTGGGCAGCTGCCATCCACCACTGCTGGTGAATTATCCCCTAAATCAGCTTCTGACAGAGAAGACTTTGCTCTAGCTCACAGCAATGCCCACCCCACAATCTCTGGCACTAGGTATTTTTTGCACAGCCTTCCAGACTTGCATTTTTCCTCAGCTCATTTGTTGGGCTGTTTTTGGCAGATGATAACGGGATGCTCAATATCTATTTTTGTTCATGTCTTACACCGACACAAATGGGCACAGGTTCTGCCTGTACCTGCCCCTTATCACTGTTTGAAGGGAGACCTGAGTCTGCAGTCACAGTTTACAGTACAGAATTGTCTCTGATTAGCTGCCTTCTAGGTACGTATAGAATCTTGCTAATTAGTCTTTGGGAGCAAAGACATGCTGGTGTTTATTTTTTTTCTTTAAAAGCCAGTTATTGCAGCAGCTTTTTTTTTTTTTTTACATTACCACAGTATATTAGGGAAGAACCATCTTCAGCATCTGATTTTAATCAAGCCACTTCTTCACTTTAATTTTCTGCATACCAAGAAGCACAGTCCTGTGGCTTTGTCTTTTAATCAGAGAGGCACTTTAGCTCCTCAGTTCCTTATTTCACACAGTTTACCATGTATCAACGGTGCAGAAAAGCCAAGAGCTGGCATGAAATGCACAATCTGTAATTTACTGCTGAGTAACAGGGCTTGGCACACAGGGGACTGCTGGAGCACTGAGGTAAGATGTCCTAGTAAATCTAAGCAAAAAAAAAAAAGTGTCCACAGTGTTTTCAGTGGGATATGCAGATGTTGCTACCCTGAAACACTCCATGGGAATTCGTCTCTGTTTCTCTGCAGTTTATAATCCTTAAACTAGTCTCCAGAGGCTGAAATTCAGGGAGGGGAAGATGATTTGTGCAAGACTTGCAGCGTAAACCACAGGCTGAGGCTGTTTTGTCTGTGGAGCAGCACACACAGCTTTGTCCTGAGGATGAGTTGCACTGTACTCATCTTGCCCCTTGGGAGGAGTTATTTTGGGATGTTTTATGGAGCTAAATTGCTCTTTCTCTGCCCCTGGTCTTTATCTCACACAGAGATAGCTCTGGGGATTGCCACCCCTTTGGAGGAGGCAGATGGGGATTTGTCCACTTGCACCAAGGTTTGTTTGAAGTTTGTCAGCTCCTTTAAGCCCTCAGCATTTCTACAGGTTTTTGAGTTCAGGCTGCTGGCCATCCAGAGGGGCAGGAGATAAGCAGCACTGAAATGGATCTGATGGAACAGCAGGTATAGGACTGAGGACCTGTGTCCAGCTACTCCAGAGGTCACCAGTTCAGGCAGCACAGTTCTGTGGCCAGTGACATGCAAAAACAGTGTGGTGTCTAGGACAGGCCCACAGCCAAAGTAGCAGTGTCTTGCACGTTGAGACAGGAAGGTTTTGGAAAACCTTAGGAGAGAGGGCACAGCCCAAATCCAAATTATGCCCTCTGCATGGTGCTGTGGGTGACTCACTGCTGTAAATCAACAAGAAAAGCGTGTTTCAAATAGCTAAAATAGCTGTTAATAACAGATTTAGGGCACGCTGAATGTTTCTGAGTTGTTTTTTTTTTTCTATTTCAGTGTCTAGTTCCATAGTCTTAGTATTCTTCTCCTTAATTTATAGTTTTTCACCCTGCTGTAGTGTTCTGCATATGGGTAAATAAAAGTGAAAGAGCCTGAAAAATTCATTTGCATGTGAAGAAGTAGCAGAAACACAGAGTAAGTAGCATCTGCAAATGTGTGGGAGCTGGAGAGTAGCAGGGGGACAGCAAAACTGTTGTAAACAGAAGCAGCTTAAAGTACAGGATTATGTGCTGTGGATAATAAAACACCCGAAGCCAGCACAGAAGCCAGATACTGTTCTCAGCAGCAGCATCCAACAGATCCTGTTAGCACTTCGAGGCCCTTTTGTATACCTTGATAACTGATAGTCCAAATTCTTCTTGCCAGGGTGTTCACCTGGCCAGAGGAGACATATGGCTGGCCATGGAGAGCTTTAATAGCAGAAATATTGCACACAGACCTCAGCTACACACAAGCAGTATATGGATTTTAAACTCCTTTGGTTACTGGCAGCAAGCAGCAAAAGAAATAGAGATGTTAAATAAATCTGTAGGTTTAATGGGAAATCTGGCAATAATTGGTATAATTTGCTTTGGTTGCCAGTATGACTGACTTGTATTTAGTTTGAGTCTATCTCATGATACACAAGAAGGGAGTTTTGACCCAGCATATTTGTGTTTCCCTTATTCTCTGCTGTTTGAATCACCACTCTAAGATAACCCAGCCAAAATTTTTCAAACAAACCTCTTTTGCATCTGATTCTTTAGGGGGTTTATTAGGCAGAAAATCTGATTCCCAGTGCATAAAACCCAGAGATTTTTCAGCCTTTCATGTTTCAAAGCCAGGTTTTGTGTCAGGGCCCTGAGTGAGCCCCAGCCAGGAGGAAGGAGAGCAGTGCTGTAGCTTCAGTGCCAGCTCTGCCTTCTGGGCTGACGAAGGCAGGCAGCTGACAGCAAAATCCTGGTTTTCTCCATAGGATTGAAATGCGAGGCTAGGGGTTGCTGGCAGTAGAAAGATGGGGTGCAGGAAGAAGCATTTGTGCCAGCCCTGGAAAAGGTGGGGCTGGCAGCTTGACCCAGTGCCGCCAGGAGGGCAGAGTCTGTTTTTCCTATTGCCTGCCTAATTTTCCTATTCCCAGAGCCAGCTCCAATTTTTTTTGTAGCCTCTCAGGTACAGGAGCTGGGTAACTGGGATTTTAGCCCAAAACATGCCCTTTTATGCTCAGCCTGACCTACTTGTCACTGCCCGTGGGGAGCCGCAGGGGTTTCTGCTCCGTTTGCGCTTCACTTCCAAGAGCCAGGCTTTTGTGCCCAATGGTATCATGGTGCCTTGAAGTTATCTTGGCGTGCACTGGGTATGTTGGTACAGAAGCTGGTTTTCCTGTGCTTCAGAAGCACTCAGGGCACGAATGCTTTGCCTGAAGCGTGGCAAAGCTTTCGTGCTGCAGCGTGGGGGGGGCAGTGCCAGTCCGGAGCGAGCCCCAAGGCGCTGTGAGCGCAGACAAGCCCTGCTCTGTTAGCAGTCAGTGAGAGGAGATGGATTTTGCAGCATATCCAGGCCACCTATTCAAGTCCAGGTTCTTCTGGCACCCGTGAAATTGTCTGACAACTTGTGAGCGGGCAGCGTGCCACGCGAGCAGATGGGCTGGCTGTCCTGGCTGCCAGGAGCCGGGATGCGCAGCTGGCAGAGGGGAGCAGGAGCAGAGCTCCTCCATGCGCCTGTCCAAATGCCTGTCCCTCCTGAAGGTACCCTGGGAAGAGCAGGCACAGGGGGTGTCTGGCATGGACACAGGCTGTTTCACAGCAGAGATGATACCCCCACATTCTGCCCTCAGCTCCTGCTACTCCACCAGCCGGGACAAGGCAGTTTATGAGATGCTTTCAACCCGAGCTCCCCACTGGGGAAAGCTGGCAGCTGCCACCATCCTGTGTCCTCCAGAGACTCACCTTGAAGGCAACAGCATAGCAATTATTTTTTTAACTACTTCAGCTATGTGGTTTTCTGTGAGAAGTGAATTCTGAGATACAGGGATTAAAACATCCTCTTCGAGGCTTCAGAAATTGTCACAAGGGCCTTCTCCAGGGAAGGCCTTAATGCTCATCACCCTGAGGGGCATCTTTCCTCACACAGGCATGCACTGCATGATGATTGACAGATCATTAATTAACTGTTATTCATTAACCCCATAATCTGAAGGGATGGGGAAGGAATTCCTCACAGGGTTGGATCCTGTCATTTCTTTCTACACTGGAGTCCCCTGTTCTGCTGGATTCCCACACCCATCTGGCTTTGGGACTGAAGAAACTCATAAAGAAGCCAGGACTAATGAACAGCCTTTGACAGGCCCCTGTCAACTGCCTTAATTTCCTGGCAGCCACAGTTCAAACAAGTTTTGCAGCAGAGCAACTATTTGTATCTGTTACTCAGAGTGTAAAGGAAGAGGAAAATGGAAAAAAAAAGTTAAAGAATTGATTGTTGCCCTTCAGGCTCCCCTTGTTCCCTCTTGTGTGGGGTGTAATGCTGTGAAGGATAAAGGATCTGTCCTTGATATAACACAGGTTCCACAGGTTCCCTCCTATTGGAATGGTCATGCTACATAAGCCCAAAATTAGGACAGGAAACCAATTCTGCCTCTCCTTGTTTACTCCAGCGTGATTTCCTCCCTCCCCACTGCTCTCCAGCCCCAAACTGTGCTGAAGGGCTGAGCTGTACCCAGAGCAGCAGCACAAGGGACAGTTCTTCTGCTGACTTCAACTGGACTTTGCTGGTGTCCTTGATGACTTTATTTTGCTCTCATCATCTTGAGCCAGCCCATATTTTATGCCTAGTGACCTCTAACCATCTCCCATGTCAGGCAGCAGCAGGATTATAGCTTAATTTCACGAATTTTGTCTGCATTTGCCTTTCAAGGAGCGGCAGTGCAGCAATTCTGAGGTCTAAATGTGACCTAAGGACAGACATTGCCCTGTTTGCCCACAAACACCAAATTCTAGGGGCGATGCCAGTCTCAGTAAGACATCAGTGGTGCTGATAAGCCAATAGTCATAATCACTGAGCCGTGCTTTGCTGATGTTCTGGCAAGGTTCAGTGTCCAGTACTGTTGACCATCTAGTTTTGCTGTTATGTGCTGCATCCTCTGGCAGCAGAAAGACCTCTCCAGGTCAGAGTGGTACCTGCCCTGCAGGAGGTGCCCAGGCCCCTGTTATTCTTGGCCTGTTCGCTCCTTTCATTCGGGGCTGTAAATCAGTGCTCATCCCCTGACACAATTCCAGGCCCAGCAGTATTAATCCTGCCATTTTGTGTCTCTGCAATTGGGAACGGCCTCCTGTTGCTGACATCTGAATTACATTTTTAACAACAATTTCCTTTGTTATACAAAATGATGCCAAAGCAAACACTGCTGTTGGAGGCTCACTGTCTGGTTTAAATAACACAGACCTTTAAATGGATGAGGACTATGAATAATTTTTATGTAGGTCCTGGGTTTGTGTTGTTTACTTACTTATTTTTGAAATTTTTTTTTCAATTTATTTTCCCTGGCAATGTAAGCCTGTCACTCTTGCAGCAGGACAGTTTGGTAAAGCTCCCTGATCCCTCTTAGTTAATTGTACTCTTATTATGTTATTGGATTCTCTCATCTTTCCCTACTGCTAAAAAATGTATTGAATTGCCTGATACTGCACCAATTCTTTATTGCAATATATTCTAGATTTAAAAGCTACATGTACTGAAACTATTTTGGTGTTACCAAAGCTATTTAATATCTGTGAACTTAAGGAATTTATTTTCTGGCACTCAGCAGTGACTCCAAAGCCCCAAAGAATTGCACTCAACAGCCCTGAATTTCAAAGCCTGACATCATTGCGAGCAAGGAATACAAATCCATCAACAGGAGCAGGATTTTAATTGCTTTTGAATGATTCTAAAGAAATCTAAAATTGCTTTGTGGGATAAAAAAAAATCCCCACTTTTGTCTGGGAAGAGGCTTTAATTCTGGCAAATAAAATAAATGATTGCTGGAATGATACAAGATTTTTCCCCCTCTGACTGTGTAGCTGTTCCTACAGCCCATGCCTGCTGGGATTTTATCCTTGAGCAGTGAGACATCAGAGTTCATCAGATATTATACATGGCAATTGCCAAGCCAGGAGAGGCTGTTTGGTGGGTGGAAGATTTGTGCTTCTATTGCATTCACTGTTAAAAAATGAGACCACCTGCATTCTTTTGCAATGTGACCTTCTCTAGCTGGTCATATGCTGTGTTTTCTTTGTGATGTGATCTGATTTTAAGGGTAATCAAAAGACCAACAGTGCTTTAAAACCCAGTAATACCTTGACTCTTCTTTTACAGTTTTCCTTTTTTTTTCCCTCTTTTTTTTTTCCCTTAATGAAAGGAATGAAAACCTTTGCAGACATTTCTACATCTGGCTTAGCTTCTAGTTAAATGAATCCTCAGGGAGTGCTAGAAAATATTACTTCTCCTGTTTAGAAGAGAAGTAAATGAGTCATATTTTCCAAAATAGATTTCAAGGAAGGGGATATCGGAAGTTGTTTGTATTTTCCTGTTTAACAGATTTAGTGAATACCTAAAATCTAGTCTGCATCACGAGAGGAGCATCACCAGGGTGTGAGTGGTTCCTTTGCCTTGGCAAATGGCAAAAGCCTGCCCAGCTGGCAGGTGCCAGGGCAGAATCCACAGCTGAGCTCCCCATGGATGGGGCAGCCTGGGGGTCCCTTCCCTGTCCCACCCCTTTCTTGTGTGGGGGGTCAAATGCCTGGGACCTCCTGGCCTGCAGAGGAAATAAAATCTGGTGTCTCGTCTCATCCCAGCATTTCTGCGTGTGAATCAGCTGGATTCTCCCTACCTAAAATATTTAGGAGGTCCAAAGATATGCAGGGCCCCCAGACTGGAGACCACAGCTGGGGCTGGGAGCCTGTCCCACCTTCTGCCTCTTCATGTGGCTCCTTGGCTTTGCTGAGACCTTGAACAAGCCTCATCCCAGGCCAGGACTCAGGAAAGCCGTGTCCACCCAAAGCAAATTGCTGATGAGCTAAACCTTCTCAAAGGAGCTCTAGGACATCCACAGACATCGCTCAAGTGGGGATATAGCAGCATCTAAAACAGCAATAACATTTCCTTAACCAGGTATGGGAAGTATTGCTGAGCTTGTTTCAGGGAAAACAAAACAAGACAAGACAATCCAGTATTTTATATTTTATTTAGCATTACACTTACAAAAAGGTGTTTGATTGCAGAATCTGGCATTCCTCCTTGCTATTTTCCTGGCATTTGAAGCATGTTGATGCTGACATGTATTAGGGTACAGAAAACCTTCCTCTTGAGGGCCTTTAAATATTTTAAATTATTTCTAGAAACAAAACTAGCCATTATTGTATTTTTGAAACACAGTCATTTCGTTCTTTCTTGTCTAACCACATATCTTAAAAATACTTTTTAAACAATTGTTTTTAAATCCTTTTTCCTTTAAATTGACCATAGCAAACCAGACAGATCTCTTCAGGATTAATTTTCCACCTAGCTGAAGAAATTAGCTCTTGCTTTCTCCCTCCCACCTTGAAGCTGTGCTAGGATGGTTACCTGGATACCCTGCCTGTAAAGGATGTATGTGCCGAGGCAATTTAAATAGCCTGATTTGTCATCTAACTGCAGACATCATTAGCAAAGCATTATTTGGCTGGAACACTGTAGGCTGAACGTGGATAACTCCTCTGTGTCGAGGAAAGATTTAATTTAACCACCTTGTGACCAAATATTGGCTGACTTTATTGTGGAGCTGCAGCGAGGCTGGTGTGAGGAATACAAGTGGTATCTGGGTGGAAAGTTATTTTTCTGTGGTGTATAACTAGTGGGAATTTATTCTGCACCGGGAGGAGGACATCTGCTTTTAAATTTGTTGGTTCAGAATCTACTGGTTAGTTTATTTTGGTGCATGGAAATAATTTTTGTGTCAAGGAGTAGAAGAAGGAAAGAAAATATGAGCCTGGCTTTTCCTTTTTGCTATGTAGCTTTTCTCCTTGTCACAGTCCCATTTCAATTTATTTCTCTGGTTATCATCTCTGGTTTTAAAACAGCAATTCCATAGGGATGAAAGTATCCTTATAAGCAGGTTTTTAGAAACAAGCTGGTGAAGTTACAGTGATGTTTTGAATTATGTGACAGAGTGTAAAGCAGAAAATTGTGGCCTCCTCTGATAAGACCTGCACCTCAAAAGGCAGAAAATTGGCATTTCCTTGGAATCCGTCTGTGGAGCACGGTCAGGGACCTAGTCTGGACATAACAATAAGGAACATGTTAAAACAAAGATGAGTTTTAGTAAGAGTGGTTTTTAGTTCTCAGACTGTATTCTAGTTTGGGATTGAGCATAACATAACCATTTTAAGGCTCTAACCAGAATCTGATTATTTATTATTGAATCGAGTTTGATTTGGAGAACTCAGCTGGAGTCTGGTGATCTGTCAGGTTTTACAGACCTGCAGCCTCCCATCGAAGGTAATTCTGCAGCTGCAGAAGCACCGCAGAGCTGCCAATTATATATTCCTGAACATTCTTCTTGGCAAATCAACTCCCAAATCATGTTCAGAAATCATAGTCTTAAATGAAGCACGGCTGCAAAATATTCTGCTGATCTATGGTGCAAGTCCTTTTCCTTTAGTCATAATTGATGTTACAAAATATTTTATAGCTTCTGTCATTAGTATTCCCAATTGGCTCAATCTAAAATTTATCTCATGCTGTAAAAATGCTAAGAATTTTCTACTGATTAGCAGCAACAGTAGGGCATGTTTCTACATTTATCAACATGGGGTATTTTGGGGTGGGTAAGGAGTCTTTTGTCTTTGAATTATAATGTGTCTAGACACTCTTTTTTTGTTACAAATCTAGCAAAATGAAGATGCTTAAGATGCTTTTCAGGTAGTAATTAAATTCTTTTAGTGACATAAAGTCTACTGTGCACAAGGCTTCAGGATAATGAATATATTTATTTCCAGGAAATCTACAGTATTTTCCTTGCCATTTGTAGGACTCAGCATATAAATAATGCAGGTCATGCTGTGCTCATTTTCAGTTCATCCCAGGAAATTATGCCATTAAAAATGCCACAGTTCTTTTCAGACACACACAGACACAGCAGGTAAAGAGAATATTCATGTGATGAACAGTGACAGAAGCAGCATTAGCTAATGCATAACCTTGCAAAGCACCCCTTAGACAATGAAATTGTTTGCAGTAATTATAGTGTGGAATGAGACTGTTGTTTAACTTAACATCATGGCAGCCAAACTGTGATCCATCAAAGTGGCTCTGTGTACTGTGTAACCCAGGGTTAGGACTTGCAAGTGCAGAGTAAGGTGAAGGGAAATGAAGAGCTCTGGAGCCTCCCCCACCCCGCCAAGAACACACAGTTGATGATCGTGGTGAAAATGGATCTTCTTTTAGGCAGTTCTGGAAATGTAAGGTCCCCATAAATTCCTCACAGCCTTGATTTTGTCTGCAAGCGTATGTTGCTTTTTGAAATCTGCAATTCCAGTGCTAAAATCTCCCCTCTACCAAACCAGCAGCGGCTCTTGCAGTGCTCAGACAGCAAAGATCACACGGTGTGTAAAAGCAGCATCGTGTCTCTGCTCACTAAGGTGAGAGTGCTTTGTGTGTTTAAGGAAAATTTACCATCTCCCATTCGTAGGCATTACTTATGCATAAGCAGAGCTTTAGTACGTGTTGCAAATGGAAATCAAGTACATGATGTGCCTGGAAGGAGTTTATCCGACTATTTATGGGCTGATCACATTTGGAGCCAGAACTGGCTCAGTTATTTTTAGTTGAATAACGTTGCAGTAGTAGTCACATTTACGAAGAAGTGAGAAAATTCTCCTGCCATTCACAGACCTTTCTGCCTGGGTCTCGTTTCAAACCTCACTGTCCCACACTCCGTGTCCCAGAGGAGAAGCTGAACGCCACATGCCAGGGTCTGTCTGTGCCATTGCAGCTCAAGGAGTCGCAGCTCAGACAGAGATTTCATCTCCCACAAAGCAGCTTTGTGGGGCTTTGTGCCTTTCCTCCTTCCCTCCCAGCTCTGTGCAGCACACTCGGGCGGGCTCTGCCTGCTTGAAGCCTCACACTCTGCTCTGGAGGTGGCCCGTGACTGTTCTTTGGCAGCTCAGGACAGGTTTTCCCATCCCTCAGAGGTGGTGACTGCGTGGAGTGCACGTGTTTGCCCGGTGGTGTTGGAGAAGATCAGTTTTCAGAGCTGGAGTTGGGTGGAGCTGGCACAAAGGAGCTTTGTGCAGGAGGGAATTCAGCTGGGCACAAGGCTCGTGTGTGGAAAGTTTTGGCTGTGTCTTTCAGAGCAGAAAGAAGAAAAACCTCACTGGTTTTGGGGAAAAAAAAAAAAGCCTCAATCTTATTTCTCATCTTTATTTTCGTGAGAAAATTCAACTATTTCAAACTATTGGTCTTTGATGTGCCTCTAGAAAGGAATTCCAATAATTTTAAAGATGCAGATGTGATACATAGGTCTATCATTAGCATGAGTCATTGTACCTTCTTTCTTACAAGGAAAAGGAATTTAAAACCATTAAAAATCATTAAATAATAAGGCAGAAGCATATAATTTAATATGGTCATCTATTAAAAATGCACATTGTGCATAAATAATCAGACATATCAGCAGGGAATCCACAGCCATCTAACAACTAAGTTGCTTTGCAATTTCCATCTGACCTGTAGATAAGTGGAAACAATGTCTTCATTAAGCTTACAGAACTGAATATTAATCATTAGCAAAAGCAGCACTGCAAGATGAAGGGGAATTCTTGCTATGTCCCTGGGAGCAGTGTGCATGTACCTAATGGCAGGATTTAACTATTAAGGTCATATCAAAAATGAATCTGCTATTTGACCACAGGGCTTACTGGTCTGCTACAAAGGCAATTGGATTTAGGATGTCATTTAAAGACTTATTGCATATTCTGGGGAGAAAAGGTGTAGCTGGAAATATGCCCTAAAAGACTTGACTTCACTTGACTTCTCTTCTTACTTTCTCCTCTGGGTGAAAAGGATTAAGAACAACTTAATTTTTGTGTTGTGTTTAATTTTTTTAGAATTTTATTAAAAGAGTGGGGTTTTTTTTTGGTTTTGTTTTTGGGGGTTTTTTCTGTTTTCAAAGTTCCCACTGCTCTGTCCTCTGCCCCAGCCAGAGCTGGGTGGTGGGAGCAGGAGCTGATTCCCTGGCATTCCTGGGACACCTCATCCCATGCTCTCAGACTGTATTGCAGGTGAAATCCCTAATTTGGAGAATGTGACACTGCAGCACCAGCATATGTAATGCTGGAAATCAAAGGGTAGAGCTAATGTTTCTAAAGAGCTGACTAAAAAGATGCGTGAATGTGTACAGAATGGAGTGTCAAATTTAATCTTCTTTGCACCTTTGGGTCATTTTCTTCATCTTCCTGGAGGTGAGCAAGGATCCCACTTTACTTTGTTATTTGTGGTTTCCTCTTCCACCTGTTTGAACCAATAAGCCGATTCAGTCTGGAGGTGCTCTGGCTGTCTGTAACTAATCCTGTAATACTTTCCTGACATTTATATTGATGTTGAGCAGTTCTGTCAATACAATCACTGCCTGTGAGCTGCATGGGAAACAGCGCACAAGGAAAAAGAAAAATCAGGTTTAATTCTTGCCAATATTTCTGATAAAATGAAGATCTTAGCTCAACTTTATTGGAATTTACTCAGGCATTTGGTAATAGCAGCCTACTGGAGATAGCTTAAGGAGGGAACTTGAGGGACCTGTAATAAAACACAAAAAGATGGCTTTTGTATTCTTAGCTATCTGAGATCTCAGGTCCTGAAAGTGTCAGACACAGTGTGCTCTAGACAGAGTTGAAATTCCAATATTAATTTAAGATTCTTCAGCTCCTGCTCAATCCTGCATTATCTGCCTTGATATTGGCAAGAGAGCTGTGGAGGATATCATGGATGCATTCAGATGAAATGCTAAAACCAGAGGTTGTCTTCTGTCCCCCTCATCCAGGCACAGGTGAGAATGAGGTATTTGCTGCCACAGGTGGCTCATGTAGTTATTTGGTTGAGTCTGCATCAGTTCCACAATCCCCTGCAGTCAAGAGGGAGCTTTTCCCACCAATTCACTGCCCTTTAAATTTGAATACAGGCAGGTCAGGCCCCAGTTTATGAACCCGCTCTGTCTTTCTTGGTCTAGTTCACCTTGAACTCATGGGAAACCTTTCAGTGAGTAGAAGGAAAGCTGGATCAAACCCAGAGGGAAAACATTAAGTGCTGCAGAATAGGACAATGAAGTCCAATGGTTAAAGCACACAATCACTTTGCTTTGCCATTTACTTTCCTCACAGTAGGAAAACTGAAATACAAGTGTCCTTGGCTTTGGGAAAAACATCATTCTGTCTTTGAAACCAAACTGCTGTGGGCTGTGCACACACACAGCTATTGCACATTGTACATACAGTAGATAAGCTTCACATTTTGTAGACATTAAAACACAGTTAAAATTTCAAGGAGAGGTAACCAGACATTCACTGGCAGAGAAAAGCAGCTGCGTGTCATCAATCAGCTCCACAAAAAAAAAAAAAAAAAAAAAAAAAAAAAAAAAAAAAAAAAAAAAAAGAAGAAAAAGTCTGGCAACAGTATCATTGCACTGAAGCTTTCACTGCGCAGCTTTCGCATAATTTTTCTCCCCTCTCGTCCTCTACTCTTGCCTCTTTTTTTTTTTTTAGTGTGTGGTTTTTTTTCTAAGCTCTGCTTTTTTTTATCAGCCCTCTCACACTTTACTGAAATCTGCCCTTATCTTACTACCAAACCTCCTCAATGCAGATAGACTTTAAAGCTTAAATGAGCTGAAACAAATATGAGTGGGGCACACCTGTTTCACATTGAGCACTGGCTCAGCACAGCCAGAGGAAAGTGTCTGCCTGCACACACACACACACACACACACACACACACAGATCTCTTTCTTTATCTCCACTCCAGCTCTGAGTGGGTGCATTTTTGCAGCCCACCAAGCGTGAATATTCCTCTGCACCTCGAGCGTGGGGGTTCACCGAACGATTGCACTTGATGGGAGATGTTTATATAAAACAGTGATTGCCCAGAGCAGCCAAATCAGCCACAGCCTTCCTTCCCTAACATCCTTTTGCTCTTTATGTTTTCATACAGAATATTTTTCAGAGATCTCAATAGGTTTTTTTGCTTTTTGTTTGGTTTTTTGTTTGTTTGTTTTTTGTTTTTTAAGTGGAGAAGTTTAGGCCAATACTGAGTCCTTTTGAAATCCTAAATCCACAGTCATTTTAAGTGATTCTCCTCCAAACCTGTACCTCCATTTTTTTCCCTAAAATGCCGTGTCTATAGGTGGGATGGAAGGAGGAGAGGGATAATTCTCTGTGCTGAGCAGGGACTGTATTTGCAGCTCCCCAGAAGCAGGGCCCACATGGAGGCTAGGAAGTTAAAATCTTCCTCCTCAGTGGAGGTGGAGAAGAGGGAAGAGATGCTAATATGGCTTGATTTTCCCCTGGGAATAACCCAGTGGCTCCCTGTGGGCTGCAGAGCATGAACCCACCCTTCATGCAGACAGTTGTAAGCTTAAAGGACCCTGATGTGTAATTTCCAGTGTAATTTGTGACTCATGTGGTGCCCTTCATATAAAGTGTGAATTAGCAGGGAAGGTTTCCAGCCTGGAAAAGGAGTTTAGAGAGAAAGGAAAGTTTGGGGGTTTTTATAGGTTTATAAAATAGTGTGATTATTCTATGAAACGGCTACTTAAGAAAGCTTCCAACCCAGTACGCTCTTCCTCGTGCAATAAATGAACAACCAAGGGTAAGGAAGACAGAGTTAACTAACTCAAATTTAGCCAGGTAGTGAAACTTTTGGGTTAATGCTAAGATGACCCAGGGCTGTGTTCTACTTGAGAAGTTAAGGCATCCTCTGACTGAGGCTGAGGAAAGCTGTTCCCAAGTTGTTGAGAGGTTTAGGAGCACCCAGGAGTATTTGCACTTTTAAGTCACCTTGGCAGCCTCCAGGCAGTAACTCCCTGAGAAATGCGCCAAGTGGTGATACCAGCACATTCCTAAACATGTCACCCTCTGCAGATGGAAATAGTGCAGGTGGGAGATGTGTGGGTGAGGGGAAATCAGCCTCAAAGGTGTTTACTGATCACCTGCAGGGCTTTGCAGTGGATGGGGCCAGGGCCAGAGCTCAGCTGGGGAATGGTGAGCAGGAAGGTGCTGCTCCATATTCCTTGCTCAGGCAAAATTCTGGTTGGGAAGGAGACAGATGAGAAAATGAGGGGCTACCCACGAACTGCAGAACCAGCTTAGGACAAAGAATAAGTTGGGCACTCTTCACAGAGATTGTGTTTGCTGACAGGAGTGGTAATGAGGCAGGAGTTAAAATAAAATAAACGAGGAAACAGGTTGCATAGTTTGCTTTATTAGAGCAATGAAATAACCAGGCCATATCAAAGCAGCTCCCTCTTCCTTTGTAACCATGAAGCAATTTGAGGTAGGCAATTACACCTCCTTCCCAGCTCAGAGAGGCACTTCACCCTTTGCTACAAACTGAGGATTGTTAAGAGCAGCAGGAAGGTGAGTTCAGGGGTGTGTGTGCTTTACTGGGAGATCACACCTCGGAGGAGTTAGAAACACTCAGTCCTGGGGAGCAATTATCTCACAGTAACCACATGCCTATTCTCCTCAGTGGCATAATTATGGAAGATTCTCAGGATCTGGGACTGAGGCAAGCTTGAAAGGCAAAACTTGTGGTTCTCTGGGTGAAAGTCCCCTGTGATGGGCAAAAGGATCACACAAGTTGCTCGTAGTGCCCTGTGATCCCTGAGCACATTCCTCTACCTGGCACAACTCAAAAGGCATTTCAGGAGCACAGCAGCTTGCAAAAACTGTCTGAGCCTTTCTAGATCTCTCTGTATTTGCCTCTGTGGGGCAGGAGACACCCTGGAAGCCAGGATTTGAGCCTCATTTCTCTTATAAGCTGTCTTGATCACACCAAGGAACTGCAGCCTCAGGGGTCAACCTGAAAGGTGACATTTGGGACCTACCAAAGCCCAGGGCCAGAGTGACTTGTGTTTTTGTCAGAATGTTTTTTGTGTAATGATTTTTCCCAAAGAAGTTGTCATGGGTGGAAAGAAGGAGGAGGAGGAGGAGAAGGAGAAGGAGAAGGAGAAGGAGAAGGAGAAGGAGAAGGAGAAGGAGAAGGAGAAGGAGAAGGAGAAGGAGAAGGAGAAGGAGAAGGAGAAGGAGAAGGAGCAGTTCTGAGTCTGGCAGTGGCCAGGGTGAGTGGCCAGAGCTGCTGCTGGGATCTGGTGCTGATCACTGGCTCCTTCCTGCAAAGTGCTGAGCACAAAACAGCTCCGAGGAAGGATTAAGTCTGAGCTTGACTGTCAAGGACACACATAGTTCACTGGCTATATGTGTGCCCAAAGTTAAGCATGTGCTTAATGAGGCTCGAGTGCTTTGCTCAGGGCAGAGCTGAATCCTTAATAGCTCCATGTTTTTGCAGCTTTTGCTGAAAAAAGGGACTAATATTTTCCTGCTTCCTGGGAGATTTTGAGGACAAACTTACTAGCATTCATGGTTCTCCTAGTGGTAGCAAGGAAACTCATGAATAAAAAGGAAGAAATTATGTATCAATACATCAGACTCAGAGTAATTACTTTCTACAACCTATAAACCTATTGTGAACCCAGGAATTTCAATGGATGCATACATCACGTACAGTGAGAAGAAAAAATCCGAAAAGCTGAAAGAAATTTGAGCTCTGCTATGCTTCTAATATGTTTAATGTTATTGTTCCATTAAATCCCTACCCTTAATGACCCCAGACATATTAAATAACATTCTCGGGGCTGAAGAAATGCTTCAGATTTCTAATTTTACACATATTTTTTTCTTCCTGTGCTTCAGACCTCTAGAAGTGTAATATATTGAAAAACCTCTGTAGGAAATACTCTGCAGTCTTTTTCCTAAAGGAAGGCCGCAGGTGACTGGGCTCACATGGAGCTCTGTTTGCTCTTGACAGTTTTTCAAAAATAGTTTTTGCAGCTGTATCATTTTTCATGTTCGCAATTTGTGGTGAGCAGACAATGTACAGTGAAGCCTCAAAGAGATAAATCAAGGGGAAAGATGACAGATATCATGGGCTGGGCATGGCAAAAATGCTCACACGGCTTGCTTAAGAGCACAAAGGAATCTAGGCCATGCAGGGACAGAAAATATTCATGGTGATATAATTTCTTAATGAAGATGTCTTTAAAAAGACCCAAAATATCACTACAGCACTTCATTCATGACGTCTCCTGCTTTTTTAATTGCTGTGAGGCTTTTTTCTCCCTGCTGTGAGAACAGCATTGACCAGGTTGACATGGACACAGGGAACTCTTTTGTTGTGCTGTCAAGTACCTTTTAATCTTTCAATTCCTGTATGTCAAGTCAAGTTTCTATCTCAAGGATGAACCAAACCTTATTTCTGGGTCAAGAAGTTTTTTGTTTCATTGGGTGGGGTTTTTTGGGGGTTTTTTTTGTTTGGTTTTGATTTTTTATCTGCAGAGTAAATTAGTGACAAGAGCTTCCCAGGCCTTTCTTTTCATAGTGACTCATTTGTTTTTCTGTGCAAGCACTGCTTGCTCTGGATGAGAGAAAACCATTTCTACTGCACAAGCACTGCCACTTAGCTGCTGTGGGATCAGTGTTCATCTGTTCTGTGCATTCCCTCTTCCCACCAACAGCTCAAGGAGGGAGACAAAGATGGGTTTGCAGCCAGAGTCCCACCTTTGCATGCCTGTAATTTTGGGGGTGTGTGCTGCCTGCTGTGCAGTCAGTGCTCCAGCATGGATTGTAACCCTCCTGCTGAGCTCCCTGGGCAGGGGGAGGCTTCTCTACACCAGGATTTGAAGACCTGAGCTTCTGATTTTGGCAACAGACACTTCAGTCCCCACTGCTGGCTGTAAAGCAGCTGTACATGTCACTGCTTGCAGCAGAAGCAGCCTTGGACAGAGCTCACTGTGGTGGTTTTGAAAATCATCTTTATTTCCTTACCCCAGCATCCAGGGGGCTGCTTTTCCATAATAACTGAGATCAGCCCCATAATGTTGGAAAAACTCATCTTACCTCAAATAGTTTTTAAACTTGTGTTTTCTAACACTATGCCTGCCTTTTGAGTTTAATGATTTCTTAAAAAAAGGGGAAAAAAAAATATATATATAGCTGTAGCACCTCACTAGTGTTTGCAGGGTACAGGGGAAATTCAGGCAAATGCTACAAAGAATGATCCTACTTGTCTGGTCACATCATGTCCAAACCAGAGCAGGCAGTGTCAGATATTGCTGTATGTGCTGGATTATACACTAAATGCCTCTCTGTACATCCATCTGCAGCTGGCTAGCACTGGAGCTCATTTCTCTGGTTTTGTAGGGTTTACCTGCTCTGTAACACCATTTCATTTAGCTTTCTTTACAGCCACCTCCTAAAATAAGAATAAGAATCACAACAGCCTGTGAATCTCAGCTCTGACCAGGCTGAGAGCTCAGCACCAAGCACACCCCCTCTCCTCAGCCACATACCCAGGGGACAAGAAGGGGACCAGTGGCTGTCACACCAAGAAATATGGGTGGGGAATACATCCTGACAAATGTGCTTATTACACTAATAGATTTTTTTCCATTTGCTTTTCCTGTAGTGAAAGTCAGCTACTTACTGGGCAGAGCTGGAAGTAATATTCTGAATTGCTGAAGGAAATTTTCCCAGTTGATCAAACTCTTACGTGTTTTGTGCTGATCAAAGATTCTCTTCATGTCTTATGCATTTGAAAGTACAAAAGAATGAATGAAAAAGAGCTATTCTTCTGAGCTGGTAGACAATGAAAGGATGATTGGTGAGATTATGCCTTGACTTTACTGTCAGCACAATGTCAGTAAAGGCAACTGTATAGAGGAGGTGCATTTTGAGATATTAATACCACTAAAAGAAACAGAAAAGCCCCCCCAAAAGAGGAAGATGTCTGGGTGTATTATTATTTTTATAGTTTAGTAAAGAATAAAATGAATTTTTCATATTCTTGGATCTTATTATTTGCTCTGATTATTCATCCCTTCATATCATATCTGCTTGTGTAGGCAGGAGTGGTAACCCAATGTTTTGCTCAGGTGAAAATCTGCTTTTATATATATATGTAGGCATCTAGTGCATAGGATGGCAGGAACTTTCTACTGGTGCTGCTCCTAGCAAGGGAATGACTTTTCACAAATGCCCTGACCTGTGTAGAGGAATTGGAGGTTGCTTCTTTGTCTTCTAGCAACAGTGCTGGTTTTAGTGGAAAAGCTTAAAATAGGTTTCAGAGCTCTGGGTTGGTTGGATTTTTAACGAGTTTAAAATAAATTAATTTTGCTTAGTAAAGAAGGGGCTTCTTAGCTGAGGAATCTGCAGTCTCAAGGCACTAAGGTTTCATTCCCAGGTTTTGGCTTGGGGATGCTCCTTTCAGGAATGGGAGCCAGTTGTTCTGGTGTGTTTGTCACAAGTGTCCCCCTTGGAAAGGCACTCACATCAGCTGCAGCAGGTGTCTCTGGGAGGGTTTTGCCTTGAGCATGGAGTGAGGAGAAAGAGCAAGGCTGGAAATAAGCAGGGGAGGAAGGCCAGCACACCAGGACGAGGGGGCTGTAGCTGTGGGATCCCAAAAGTACATTTTGAAGATCACGTTAGAGCAATGTCTGTCAAGAATGGTTTCGTTCTAGCTGATCTCACCCCGGGGGCCAGGGAATGGGCGAGATGACCTCCTGAGTCTCCCTTTGCTTTTCCACTGGAAACAGAAAGAGAACCCACCTCAACATGCTGTTTCCCTGTGGGTTTTCTCTCCCTCCCTCTTCCCCCCACTGTCCTTCTGTGCCAGGTAACAAGATATTTATATATACAAATGTGCTTTCAGTAGCTTATTGCTATTCTCTGCATAAGTTTATGATTTATATTAAGCTAGCTGGTCCTTGAGCATGTGCTGTTGTCAAGCTCTCTCCGTCTGCTCAGGAGAAAAGCACCCCAAGGGCTAGCACACAAGAGCATGATCTGGGTATTTATCCTTTTGGCAGTTTGCTAATTATTCCTATTGCTATCACATCCCTGTGCGAATTTCTGTCTCTCTGCCACAGTAAATATTCTCTCATTTTTTTGAGCTGCAGAGCTGCTACTTGAACTGGAGAAGCCTGAATATCCTGCAGGGGCCCATATTGTCATTTGGTTGATAGCAGTGAAACAGGCCAAACATCCTTTCTGTACCACTCAAATTGCATGTCTTTGCATTCCTGCGTTGGCCGCTCATTTTCTGGCCCATATTCTGCTCTTGTAAACAGCTCCTATGGTCCCTGGGAGTGCTCTTTGTAGCACAATGCTTTGATAAAGCCAGAGCCATCAGCTGCCAAGACTCCATAAGGAATCAGAAATAGGCACCAGATATCTCTGCTACTGTAGATGTAGCTGCATTAGCAGTCTCATTTCTCTTCCTAAGCCATTAAAATGTATTATAAAATTAAATGGCGTTTTTTCCACCTGTTTTAACCAGTATCAAGTGCATTGAAAACCCTCCCAGATGATACAACTCTGCATGCAAAATCTTAGTGCCCTCCTAAGAAGTGCAGCTGCCTTAGAGACACCTTTTTTTTTTCCCATGGGCTGCCTCCTTCACTTAGAATAATAAGCTTTAGATGATCTCAGGGCAGTCTAGATCCCCCTGCTGCACAATCCAATTTGACATAAGTGTTGCATGGAGGAGAGGGAGGGAGGGAGAGAGAAAATCTTACAGGCAGACACTGGACTTTCAGTCTGAGTTTTCCATTAGCACAAGGAAGTTCAGTGAGGGTTTGGGAGATTTCATGCCTGTCTGTGTTGGAAGAAAGGCTCTCCGGAATTGATGGAGCATCTGTGCTTCCGTGGTGGGCTGGATCAGGGGGCTGCCTGTGGAGCTAACAAATGCAAAAAATTCCCAAGTCCAGTCCAGGTCATAAAATCGTTGAGACAGCAGCAGACTGCTCAGTGGCCACATTTTAGTCTTGAATTAACTCTCATTTTAGTCATGTATAAGCTATATTTAATCATGTAGGTAACATTGTGTATAAACTGGTGAGCCTGCAACTGGGCTTCAGGACAGGTATTTAAATACCTTAAGTGCTCCACAGGAAGAGAGGAAAGCTGCTTTCCAAAGGAGAAGAATAGCAACCTATAGCTGTGGGTAGACCCAGTTAATCTCCTGTTATCTGTTCCAGTAGCCAAATTATGCCCTTATCAGTGCTAGCCCCATCCCTGCCAATGCAATTACAAAGCCTCACTGGTTTAGATCTCTTCATGAGTTTGCTGCTGCCCAGTTCCCCTGGCTGGGTCAGGCAGGGGCTCAGTCTGCACAATGGCCTGACCCAGGCAAACCTGCTCTCTGCTGCAGCAAAGCTCCTTGTTGTGCTCCCTAATCATCCCTAATCCCAGCGGCTGATTCCCCTGATTATGTGTCAGAACACGAGGGTAACCTATTTAAAAGGAGCTGCTTTCCAAGCAGCAGCACATCCTCTCATTAGCTCGGGGACATGGGTCTGACACAGGAGGTGTCTCAGAGATGTCTCTGGGCTGCGGCATGGGAAGACAGCATGTGTCTGTCAGGATAGCACTTAGCTCACATTGGGCTCCTTGCCCTATTTTCTAGCTTTCTGGCTGCTGTACAGATAATAGAACCCCTCCAGAGCAGAGGAAGTCTAGCACTGAGCAGGATTCTTTCGAGTAACGCACGACCCTGGTGGGTATTAATCCTGGTAGTTTAGGCAGGTGTATGCTAGTGATCCTGGAAACTAAATACAGATTTCCATGGGAAAGGTTTAGTTTTTATAATACTATTTTCTGAAATACCAGAGAGTCTGCAGAGCCTGCAGTCCCCTGTGGAGATTTGGTTCATGAACAGCAGAACGAAAAATGCTGAGGAGTTATTAATTTTGAGCCTGGGGGGACCAAGTAATGGAAAAAAAAAATCACCAAAAAAAGCCCCTAAACCAACCAAACAAAAAAGTTTACGGAAACATTGAAGAGAAGCTTGAGACTTTACGGTTATTTCTGAACACAAATCACTATGTTGATTTATCCCAATACTACTGAACACCAAGCCAGGTCCCAGCCATAGCTAGAATGGAGCTGACTCACCAGATTTATTCATGACTGTTCATTTATCAGAGCAGCTTTCTCTCTTCTGTTTGTCAGCATGACTCACTTTTAAAGCCACCAGATCAGATCACAGTTGCATCTTGTCCTGTGTCAACACAATCGTGTCCCTGTCCTGTTTAAAATCATTCTTTGCTTCCTATGTTTTTTCTGAGTTGTGCCACAGTGGGAAAAACTTCACGAGCTTTGATTTCCCTTTAGTTCTTATTTCTTCCCTACACGTGTTACCGTGCTGATTTGTCTTTTCCTCATGCTGTACTTGGGCTGGTGCCACCGTGTAATTTTTAACTGTGTGCTGTATCAACAGACCTCCATCTGTCTCTCCTCCAGAGCTTCCCAGCCTGCCGTTATAAATATCTGCCAAATCCTTCTCCAAAGAGAGGATCACCAGATTCCAACTGTTTGCAAAATAAAAGGCGCTGCCAGAAATCCTCTCCCACCGTCTGCAACCTGTGCAGAACCTGTCCCTGCTCGCTGTGGGATGGGGCACTGCTGGCACCGAGGAGCTCAGGCTGGAGCTCACTGTCCCTCAGAAGCGTGTGCTGCTGTGGGGGGCTCAGCATGTTGGTCTCTTGGCTCCAGTGTCTCATTATCTCTGTTATTTTATTAGATAATAATCTTCCATAACCATCAGGTGATAAAACTGAACAAACTTGTAGGCAGGGGTGGGTATTTTTTTCCTTTTTAAAATGCAGTTCTGATTTAAAACATGTTTTGGGGTGGATCAGTTCCAGTGTTGTTTTAAAAGGTGTTTTACTTCACATGGAAGGGTCTGTGAGTTCATCACCCTTTCCCAGCCTATCACTTAGGGGCTGAAGACCAGTTATCATGATCTAAAGCTGGAATAACAGATTGGACTTGCTGAGAGCAGTCTAACTTCCCACCTCACTATATTTTTACATGAGACTAGGTCATCAGAAGAATGAGCAGCAAACAGACTTGATTAGATTGTAGATAGTTAAAAAAAACAAACCAGCAAACAAAAAGGCAATTTTCAACATGGATAAAATTATGTATCAATGCAGTTGGATAAATTAAAATTTCTAGATTATGATGTAGGTGTCCTTTAACCATTCTCATATCAGTCTGTTAATGGCATTGGTTCAGAGCTCTGTTAGCTTTGTGGCTTTATAAGTTCAGTTGTGTGTCTTGGGCTAGGATCCACACACATGTTAGTGTTTGCTGGTGGTATGGCAGCCTGCTCTGCCTGGGGAGTTCCCAAGGAACCTCTTCAGGTACTGCTGCAGACATCAAACTAAAAATAAATGTCTGCTTGAATAAAAATCTGTCTAGTTAATGTCAGATCCAAGGAACCAGGTTTCTGTTATATCCGTGGAAGATTGGAGTAAGTCAGCACAAAGGATATTTCAAGGTTATTTCAGGAGAGAGTTTCATGTTTGGATCTGCTACATCTTAGTTCTTTAGAGCTCTGCAGGGGAATAAAAGGAATGTAAAGTAATTTGGGATTTGGTAAATCCTCCTTCCAGTATACTTTCTGAATAACATGGTATTTTCAAGAGACAGAGAAGTGGGTACCAGATGTTTGACATGGGCATGGACCATGTGAAAAGTGGCTGGAGAGTGTTTTTTTTAGAGGGAAGCACCTTAATCACTGAAGAAACTTGGGAGGCAGGGAGCCGTGGAAGGGAGCACAGGCTGGGCAGGGCTTGCAAGGCTCAGATCCAGCCCTCAGTGAAGTCTGGTTTTCTGGAGCAAGATTTTCTCGTGAAGGAACAGCCGTTCATTTCTTTTACAGTTTCTGGGAGATAAAAAGCAGATGGCATTGATTAGCTAATTAGTAATATTTTCTGCACCTTATCAGCTGTGCTTGGTGTGTGTAAAGCTTGCGAAATCTTGGGGTGAGGATTTGTAGAAGAAATCAACTCTTCAAATCTGGAGAGGAGGAAGGGTTATGTACAAATATGTAATTTTATGTTCAACAGAAACAGGTTAATCTTTTTTCTTTGAATTCATATTCAGGGCTCTCTCCTTCATTTTTTAGGGCAATATGCACAATGAGCTTGCAGCTCTCCTAACTCTTGTCTTGACTGCTTAGGGCATTATGTGAGGTTCTGCTCTCCCCTATTCCACTTTGTGGGTGTGCTCCTTGCCCTTTTGCATTTCGTATGGACACAAAGCAAAATACTGTTTTTTATTTTATGCCAGGCTCGCTTTTAGCTTGTGTCCTGACGAACCCTTTGTGGCCACAGCAGCTCCCTAGCAGGACTTCTGCCAAGTGTAGGCCACCTCCATGACCACTGCTGTGACACTGGTCAGTGCTGGTTTGCCAGAGCATCACTGGGGTGTTTAAGGCCACTCTGACTTGAGTTTGTTGGACACAGAACAAATGCCTTAATGTTGTTCATCATTTAGGGCAAGATAGAGTACCTTGCCAAGATGTTAATATAAAAATGAATGCCTGAGGAAGGGAATCAAACTTATAAAGGGTATCAGGCTTTCAAACCCTGCTGGGTGCACAGCAAAGTGTTCATACAGCCAAAACCCACAAGACTTACTGGCTTCTCCAGCAACTTGGAGAGTCCCGGGTGGGTTTGTGGGCAGACACCAGCTCTGGTAGTCACAGTGGTGGGTGGACACAACTTCAGGTCCCCAACAAACCCAAAATCAGGACTTCAATGGAGGTCTGAGCTGTGCACCAGCACCACCCCAAAGCTTTTCACGCACCAAGGTCCCTGTGCAGAGGCTGTGTGTTAATTGCCAGCAGGCAGCGCAAGTGACGCATGAGCTGTCAGCTGGGCCACCTGTGGCAGCGGGGAATGGGAAAGATCTTTGCTTTCCTCTTCTGGAGAGCTGTCCTCCCATGCAGATGCTCTGCAGGCAGCTTTGCTGTGATTCTCTGTCTCTGAGGACTACATTGTCGGTTGAGGTGGGACCAGACTGGTCAGCTGCTTGAGTTGTGCTCCATCCAAAGGGTCTGGAAGTTGCCTGAAGTGACACAGAGATTCACTCCTCTCTTACACAGAGCTTTGTATTTTCCATGTGGAGTGGAAGCTTTAACCTTCCTATTTCCAGCCTTATCAGAATGGCCTTTTTTATTGATTCTTAAACGGAAGAAACAGCAAATTCTGCATCCTATCTCAAGCACAATCCTGTTACTGTTCTTTGAAACATGACAAGTGTTGTGGCCATCAAACTGCAATGATCCTGTTCCTTCTGTCTCTAAGTTATACAAAGGGACAGACATATTCTAAGATGGGAGCTGCATGGCTGCCAAAGATGAAAGAGAAATGTTATTACTTTTGGAAATTTCATAATTACAGTTAATGATAATTTAATGAAATTACATTGTCTTCACCACTATCACTAATGAAATGTTTGAGAGTGAAGTTACAAATCTTGTTAAATAGAGCGAGAGTTTTGAGTGGAACAGCTTTGTGACAGCACACTGCCTGCACAAGTCTTGAATTCCTATTTTTTGTTAGAGTAGTTTAAAAAAGAAGATAAAATGAAGGCTGCATGGCAAATAATGCCCAAATTAGGTATTTAAAGGTCTATCGTTAAGCAAACAATGCTGAACTCCTGAACACGATGCTGATGACTGAGCACTGCTCCATAGGAATGCTAATCCTTCATTAAAACACTTCCCTTGTATTCCTTTGCAGGCAAACCAGAGAACAAGAAACACCACCTGACTTTTTTTACTTCTCAGACTATGAGAGACATAATGCAGAAATAGCAGCATTTCATCTGGACAGGCAAGTAGAATGGATTTGCATTCAAAGAAAAGGGGAAATATTGTGATAAGTTGCTGCACTTGGCTATTCCTGTAACTGAATTACTTTTTATAAGGGGAAAGTGGAATAAAGGTGGGCAAATGCCATGAATAAATGAAATGGCAGATGATGAAAGAGTAAGTTAATAATTAGGAAATTAGACTTATTCTGAGAATGAGAAACCTGGCAATAAGTAATTCTCAAAAAGAAAGAGAAGTTATATTGAAGAGAAGCTGAGAAATTAATTTCTCCTGTGATCTTGAAGTACATATGGAGAGGACCCATCTCCCAGGGAATGTGTCACTTCGGTGTGACAGGAGTCTGGCTCACCCCAATTAGCTCCAGGGCACGGAGACCCAAACGAGACATGGGGAATGGTGAGAGGGTTCAGAGAGGATAATTGAGATGGAAGGAATTCTAGTTTCACAGTAAAAAGCTGGGACTGTCCCATATCAGAGGCATGTTCAGGCCACAAGTTAGTGGGAAGGAGAAGGCAGTGGTGGTCATCTCATGCTCCTGTTGCTGAAGGTATCCCCCCTCCAGAGTTAGTGCAGGGGATGGTGGGCCCCCCAAGGCTGCAGCCCACCCAGACTAGGTGTGGGAATTACTAATTAGTGATTAATGATGTCTGGAAACAATGGCATTTCACTGAAGCGTCTTTCACACTGTGAAAGGCCAGGAAACATCCTTTCAAAAGCCCACAGCTTTGGGACCAAAAGTTATTTGGGGGTTTGTGTAGCATTGCTGCCTTCTGGGATAATGGCTGAGGTACGGAAACGTGTCTGTGGGTGGCACAGGGTAGGCTTGCCAGAAAGAGCCAATCCTGAGTAGATCCTTCAAGGACCTTCTCTGTTTTATTGTTGTTGACCCTGGTGTTGATCCCTTTTGCTTTGTATTTTATATTGCTGTTTTAAGCAGCTGGTGCTGTAGAAAAAAAGCATCAGTGGAGTTCCTAACAGGGGTATGTTGAATATCCACACACTAAGCAGGAAATGCAGTTGCTACACAATGCAGAAAATCTGAACATCAGACAGTGGATATAAAAATCCTACCATTGGGGAGGCTTTGTATGGGGTCTTTGCTCTTTTACTGTATCTAATAGCAGTGCTTCATAGGGAGCTGTTATGATCTGTGGAGGTGGGGAGTTTGGGGTAGGGAGAGGCTCTTCTCCCAGCCTTTGCCCGTGGGAAGGTTTTTGGTCTCAGGGAGATTGTTTAGGTTGGTGTAAGGGTATTAAAACAGAGAGGAGCAGAAGGAAATAAATCAAGCACTTACTAAGGCTGTCAGAAAAAGAATTACATGGTATTTATGGAAGAAAGAGGCGAAAATCCCATTCCCCAAGTCACTTAAAAAACTGGTAAGAAAAAAATGCATGTCATAAGAGTTATGAAGTAGCACAAAGTAAAAAAATAAATTTATACAGTCTCTGTTTTTTGGAATTGTATGTATCTTCATCTTTGTCATGGAAAAATACCCTCCATACTTTTCTTTCATTTACTCCATACTATGTAGGCAATGTGGAGCTCATCGTATTCAGGACCTATTTCATAATACATTATATGAGGAATTACCCAGTTTAAAGTTGATGGGCTTTATACTCCTTAAAGACCACAGATAAATGTGCCTTCAGAGTGTAATGAAGCTTCCTAAAACCTGTAACTATCATTACACTTTAATCCTTTACATAAACTATGTCTTTTTTCCCTCTGGCAGGATCCTGGATTTCCGGCGCGTGCCCCCGGTTGCAGGTAGACTGGTTAACATGACGAGAGAAATACGAGATGTTACTCGTGACAAGAAGCTGTGGAGAACATTTTTCATCTCACCAGGTAGTCCTGGAAATAACACTCTATTCTCTCTATCCTGCTGAACACATACTTAAGGAAACGATGTGTAGATTGCTTAATTGCTCAGATATTTCTAATAAAACTGTCTTCTAGACCTTTGAATAAAAATAAATGTGGAGATATAGCTTACAAAGAAGACTTTATTGTTTTGAGTTGAGTGCCTTTTCCCCTTGACAGATTACCTGCAGAGAGAGGCTTTTATGTACATTGCCAAAGCAATGTATTCAACAATTTTTTTTATGTAGAACAATTTCTAAGGCAGTTTTTTCTGTGCTCTCAGTTTTCCCAAAACCTTATTACCCAGCCCATTAGATATTCAGGAGGGCTTTTTTCCCCCCACTGCAGTGTGATCTGTCGCTTCTGTTGGTCAGATGCATTTATTTCTGGGTTTGACTGGAGGACCAAACCTAATTTCTCAGAGCCATTCAGGTTTTATTACAGCAGGAGTTTGGACAAAAAAATCAGGAAATAGATTTGTAATGTATCCTGCTTCCAGCTCAAATTCCCTGTTGGACTAGAAATGACCTGAATTGTTCCCAGTCCTCACTCTTGCTTCGAGGGCTGACCCAGAAGCCAATACCACTCTCTTACTCTTCAGTCTTTCATACTTTGTGGACTTCGTCAAGGATGGAGCTCCACAGGGTGGAAATTTTACAAGCACAGGATAAAACCCTATCCTGCTCAAAGAATATACAACTGGGATTGGGAAAAATGAGCAAAAGGTGGGAAAAAGTGTCAGCATTTCTGTTTAATATTTGGGATGCTGAGATGTAGAAATTAAGGCTGTGAGTTAAGGTACAGAAATCATGTTTAAGTTTGTTCTTACATATAGAATTTATAGGTTATAGGTTCAATTTAAAGCATAGTGCCATGTTCCAGCAGCTTAACTCATATTGCTTCAGCTGTGTGCAAGTGTGCTTTGCTGAGCTGAGGCTGTGACTTGTGTAAGAGGCAATCTGGAGCAGAAACCTCTGGAGATCTCTCCCTTGCTCTGTGTGCGATTGGCCAGAAGCTGTTTATCCCAGATCCCTAAAGTCAGGATCCAAAGACTTAATTACAGTTTCTCTCAATGTAACTGTAATTTACTGCTGTTAGCCAGAAACCAGAGCCTTGTTGTTGCCGAGCTTTTGCTCTTAAAATGTTTATCACACTTTTCTGATCCCAAAGAAAGTCATTATTACGGCTGTTATTTTTAGCTTCATATTTATGTTCAGCTCTGCAGGACTCAGTTGAGCAGACAGATATTTATTCCAGGAACTTCACTTGTAAAATACGTTATATAATTGCAGAAGGTTTCATTTTACCCAGTGTTATGAGCACTCCAATTTTACATGCACAGTTATGGTGACAGTACATGTTCACCAAAGCTGGTGGACACATATTTCTGCATTTGCCTTAATTGCTTTCCCTACCTCTTTGTCTCTCAATACCTTTTTTTTTCTTGATTTTTATAGGAAAATATGCACAAAAAGTGGCAAAAAAACCTTTTGACTGTGCACAAGGTGCTATGGCTCACTTTAAACAAGCCATTTAATTCCTGTGTTGGCAAGTAAGACGTGGATAAGTAGGTTTGCTTGATTTTTAGTCTTCCTAGGTTATATTTCAAGACTTAGGGGTGAACTTGAAAGATTTCTGAGAATTACAAAACTGTTCTCAAGTACTGAGCAGCTTACAGCAGCCAGAGCAGGGCAGTACAGAATTACGGCTGCCAGTTTGGATGAAGATCTTTATCTTGCCATTATGAAATTCCAGACATCCAAGCATAATCCTTTATTCAAATTTATTTGGAGGTCTCAGATAAATTCAATTAAAATATTTGAATAACTAAGAATCAGGCTTTTCTGGAGAATAAAATGCTTAAGCAATTAATTTTCCTTTCCATTTTGCATTTCCTGAATCGATACACTTTGGTTAAATCATGTTGGTTACTTGTCAGGGTTCTTCCCTACAAGTCCCCAGTTTAATTAGTTAGATTCTCATTAATATATGTCCAGCCTCTGTCTTGTATTTCATACTGACCTTAAAAGGCAGACATTAATTAATGCTAAATGAAAAAATAACAAAGGTCCTAAATTAAGCTTTTAGAAACAACTTCCACGAGTCCAGCAGGCAGCTCAGGCAGCAGACTGAGGGCAGAGAAGGAAGAGCAGAGGGAGGTGAGAGTCCAGTCTGGGGGTGAGGATGAAGAGGGAGCAGGGAGCCTGGGGAAGGCTCAGGAGCTGACTCGTCCCTCTGGCAGATGAAGGGCAGCTGAGTCAGTTGCTTTTGAGGGAGAGCAGTCTCCAAAGGTGGGAAATTGAGGCCTGACCACTTGGTACAGGCTGTGCACCAAAAAAGCCTGTAGGGACCCTCTGGGACCCTTTCAGGTGGCTCTGCCACTGTACTGCTATCCCCAGCAGGGCTCAGTGACAATTGATAGTCATGGGGGCACTTGGTGCCTGCTGGCAAAATATCCCTCTCCTTGCACACATGCAGAGCTCTTAAAATTAAATGAGCACTAAGTGAAATTGATTTTATAGGAAGACGTTCCCCTCGGGCTGGGAGCCCATGGTTTGCACCCTCAGAGGGCGATTATTGATGATACTCATCAGTCACAGGATCATGGAATAAACTGAGTTGGAAGTGGCCCATCAGGCTCAGCAAGTCCAGCTCCTGGCCCTGCACAGGACAGCCCAGGGATCCCACCAGGAGCATTGTCTGAGCATGTGTTACCTCTCAGACCAGGGATCCCACCAGGAGCATTGTCTGAGCATATGTTACCTCCCAGACCACTGTGGGGATGTGTTGGAAGAAACCTCACTGCATTTCCACTCCTGAGCTGCCTGCCCCATCCCGTCAGGCCTGGAGATCAGGGCGAGGGAGCCACAGGCAGCTGCGGAGCCCAGCTGTGCCCAGCAGCATCCCTGCTCCTGTGGAAAAGGGACAGTGCCTGCAAGCAGGCAGCTCCGTGGATGCATTAGGCTGCACTCAGAGAAAAAGCAGATTGCAGAAAAGTGCACTTTCAGGCAGTTTGGACTTAAACATGAGAAATGGAATTAGGTCAGTAATTATTTAAATTAATTTTATGTCCTTTGCAGCAAGGCAGACTGCAGTAGCCCTGCTACTCTTACAAATGAATGGTAATTTGCTAGGAAAAAAGAGACATATTAATGATGTCAGCCTTCATTTTGGAAGTAATTGAGGCAGCAGCTTAAAGAAATCAATGTTACACAGCTAGTAAGCACTATGTTTTTGTTCATATTAACCAATTCCAAGGGATTATGGATTTTTTTTCCCTCTCAGCATACAATAGCAGTTCTGAATTACCTATTATTTTGAGCAGGTAAATGAAAGATCTTTTCATGCATTGCTGTAGTAAATATCCAGGATTCTTTCCAGTACTCCAATTGCACGGGCTTGCTAAATGTCCTCTATTAACAGTCATGCAAAGCTGAATAAAAGAATTGCTCTGCCGAGCAATTTGCTTTAAGGTATCCCCCCCCTTTGTTCCTTTTCTTCCTGAGAAGAATTATTGTTCAGCTATCAGGAGGATGTGCAGATGAGTGCACAGACACTCTGGTTCTTAATTGTTGTAATTAGTTGGAGTTTCGATCACCAGACCATGATTTTTGCCTGTATTTCATCACAAATCACATCCATTCCTCCCCAGATAATGAAAATCAGACACTGCAACGTGGGGTTCTCTTGCCTTTCTGGTGCTTTGGGGAAACAGTTTTGCTTTGTAGTGAGGAGGTGTTTTGCATGTTGGAAATGCACTTGAGCATTCCAGCATGTATAAACATCCCTCCCTCTCTGGGCTGCCAGCCCTGCTGCTCTTGCCCACCCTGCAGGAGCACAAATTCCTGGCTGTTGCTCCTTTTGCAGGTGTACTTATGCAGAAACGCCTTTATCTGGTGAGAGGAACACATGGTTTGGGCAATTTTATTGAGAGGAGAAGGACTGTGCTCCAGTAGGGAGCTCATCTCCCCTTTCTCTCCTGTTTTTGCTTTGGAAAGCCAAGTCCTGCTCTCAGCATGGGATTGCTGTGAAGCGCTGGGCTTGTGTCTCTAGCTGGAATTTCACCCTCAGCCTGCTGTGCAGAATGTGGGTCACCTACTTAGGTTTCAAAGAGCCTTGCTACAGCACCTTGAAGTCTTAAATGAGAACTGTGGTTTTCTATATTTGGTGCCTCTTTTTTCCCCCTATATTTTTAAGAAACCTTAAAAAAATGAATGTTTCCCCAGATAATTCAGACTGCTTCATCTTACTGCTGGTATGTAAGGACTAGGGCAGACATGATAGGATGTCTATTTTGTATCCATCGAGGCAGTTAATTTCTTTAGTATCATGAGATCCAGAAACTGGAGAGGAGCTCTGGGGAGTAGGTACCACAGGTCTGAGCCCCTGGGGGTTTTTCTGCTAGCAGAAAAAGATTTGCCAGTAAAAGTAACTTCTCACTGAGAAATATACTTGTGGTTTTACTGCAAGTTCACTGTCTAATGACAGGACACGTGTTGCCATTGCCCAGGGCGCTGGATGCCGGAGCAGGCGCTGGGGCTCCGTGGAGGATCAATGGCTGGAAGGTCCTGGCAGGAAGGAGTGGGACGAGTGGCACATGTGCTCACTGCCCGGCCCTGCAGCAGCAAACGCCTGCACTGCCAGAGCCCCCAGCTCTCCTCAAGCTTTACCTGGGTACCAGAGTGGGATTCTGACAGGTGATTAGCCCCGGTTGCTTTCGCTGACAATACAGAGCAGAGTTCCATTGTTCCCAAAGCTGAATACAGAAGCAAACTATTAAACAGAGTATTTATCTTCCCACTGAGCAAAATGCTGTGTTTAATACAACTCCTTTTTCTTGAAAGGTCAGATTTACATAGCGAGCAGCAGAGGCTGTGATGGCGTGGGGGCATGTGCTGGGCCTTTTGCTCTTTACAAAACTGATCCGGCAAGAGATGAACGAGCACTGGCTTCCTGCTGCCAGGTGGAAGTCAGGTCGTAGAAACCCTGGAAGATAAGTTATTTCAGGCAACCAAGATAAATCTGCATGGCTCTCTCCATCATCACAGATGAGGGGGTGATGCTGAGACAGCTGAATTGAAGCCCAAGCCCCACTGCAGCTTCAAATCAGCAGAAACACAGTTTTTAAGAGAGGATACTCTGCTTGGTAAAACACTTAAATTGCAAACTCAGAAGTACAGACATGTTGAGTGATCTCTTCCTCCCTTTTGTAATTTCTATTCTGCCTTTTCCCTGAAGTACTTTTCTTTTCCTTGAGTAATTGTCAGCAAGCTTTTTGGCCACAGAGTACATATTTCTGGACTTAGCCAGGATATATTTAACTGCTGTGATCCAACCCTGTGAGTATAAATATAGAGTTTGGGTTAGCTTTTTCTGAGTATGGATGGATGGATGCCCCTTGTGAGTCAGTCACAGCAGAGTGATGCCAAAAGGCTGTCTCAGAGTAAAGTAATCAACATTTCATGGACAAATCAGGTGGCCATCAACTGAGATAGCTGGGACATCAGTGGGAAGCTGGGACAGATTGTCAAGTAGCAACACATCAGCTTTGTAGTGTGGTTATTTGGTATAATTCCATGGTTTAACAGTCAGCCCCACATAATGCAGCTAATTAATCAAAAGCATCACGGGATGTTTTTGCTGTTCCATGTTCTCCTGCTTCTCCATAAACACAGCTCCTTGCTCTGTTCTTCCCTCCCTCCTGCCATCCCCAGAGCTGTCCCCTGTCCTCCTGGCTCACCATCTCCCCCTGGCAGTGCCCCATCTCCACTGGGGGCAGCTTTGGGCTGCGGGGACGTCACAGTGACGTACAGGGCTGTGTGCTGCAGGGCATCACTGCCATGCAAACCCAGCACTTACCTTCCTGTGGCAGGCAGATAGTCACCTCCCACTACTGCCAGCCCTCCCTGCCTCATTTACACTGAGCCTGCCCAGGGGGAGAGGAGCTCAGAAACAATATTTGAATTTAGAGGCCTTGTGGGGAATTAGGAAGCAATGTGACTTCTCAGCTTCATGCATTACCATAAGGAGAGGACACAGTCTTCCTCTAATGACATTTTATATGCATAGAGCAATGTCACAAGAGTTGTAGCACACTGGCAAGAGCAGCAGTGTGCTCCTGTTCCTGTTCACAGGAGCTGGTGGGCTTTGGGGATGAGATTCTCTCTCTCACCTTCAGTAAATTCCCGTGGGCAGGGTGTTCTTGTAAAGAAGGTGGGTGTTCCTGTTGGTACAGAAATATGTGGTGGCAGTTTTGGGGAGGTTTTAAGGTAACAAACCTTCTGTAGATTCTTTTTCTGCGGTTGTTGGAGTAACGTGAGGTGTGGAGGAAGGAGTTTGTGTTTGAGATGTGTTCTGACAGCGTTACGTCCGTGCTATTTCCACCTTCCACGCACACCCCCACGGGACTCTTGATGGTAAATAATTCTTCCTTGCAAAAACTGCCAGTTCTTTTCATACCAGCAAGGAAATGAATGAAATGTTCTCCGTTCCTAAATAAACAAGCCAAGATTTTGAGAAGTGACTTAATTTTGGGCACCTGCCACTTGTTCAGCTGTGGGATTTGGGGTTCCAGCCTGGGTTAGCAAATAGCTCCCAGGGAATGTATCTGTCTGGGAAAACGAATGGAGAAAGAACAGGATTTAAAAAAAAAATTAAAAAAATGTTTGGGGAATATAAATAAACTGGAAACAGTCACAAAGAACTTAGCACAGGGCGTGATCCCAGCCACTGAAATGAATGTATTTCTAGTGGTTTCAGTGGAGGAAAACTATTAGTGGTAACAGGGGTTACTTACATACATCAGTGCTTTTATAAATTCTCAATACTAACTTAAGGGTAGGCTTTAAAGCTCTTTTCCTTTCTTTGCCAGCAAACAACATCTGCTTCTATGGGGAATGCTCCTACTACTGCTCAACAGAGCATGCCCTGTGTGGGAAACCAGATCAGATCGAAGGGTCTCTGGCTGCTTTCCTGCCTGATTTGTCACTAGCAAAAAGGAAAACCTGGAGAAACCCTTGGAGGCGTTCCTACCACAAGCGCAAGAAAGCAGAGTGAGTAGTGGTGAGCAAAACTGTGCAGGGAGACAGGGAAATAACCCAGTCATGGCCTCAGGAGAGCAGCTTGGTTGTCCCAGCCCCTGGGAAGGGACAGGGCACCACTTTATGGTCCTGAACCCGAAAGGACCTTCAGTGGCACAATTCCCTCATGGGGCAGATTGCTCCAGTGGCATTGTAGGATGCAACAGGACCTGTCTGAGTCCTGTCAGAGAAAGATTCACTGCTCTCAGCAGCCCCAAACAAGTCTCAGATGTTTGCACCATCTCACTGATGGTGCAGCTAGTCTCCTAAATCCTGGAGCTACTGGCCAGATAGTTTTTAGTCTTGTGATTGTCCTCCTTTTTCATCAGTCACAATCTTCCTTGCTTGCCTGCACTGCTGGAGTTTGCTGCCTCTATCCGACCCTGCTCTTAGTCAAACATGTAGATCTTTGAAAAATAACTTTTTTTTTTCATTTTCAGTAAGCTTTGTATGTCATATAAAATATCAAAATATTGCCTTTTCCAGATGGGAAGTTGATCCAGATTATTGTGAAGAGGTTAAACAAACACCCCCATATGACAGTGGGACCAGAATTCTGGATATAATGGATATGACAGTTTTTGATTTCCTAATGGGTATGTTTCATCTCTTTCAAAAATTAAATGCAACATTTAATTAGAATAAGAACCATTTCTTTCTGTGCTGCTCTGCATAGGTCAGCAGTTTGCTAAAGCGTGGCTGAAGCTGCATTTACTGTATGTGCTGTTCTAGATGATTATGAGAAAATGCAGATTTACATGGTTATGTATTCCCATCAGTGCAGATTAAAGGAACAAAGATGTTCAGAAATGCAGAATGGTGATGAATGCAGGTCAGGCCAGTCTCCTTCACAAGAGTGAAGGGTTTCACAGTTTGCTTTAGTGACTGCTTTACCCCTGTAAAATATGGCTCCTGCATGCACGTGCAAGGACTGCTCATTGCTGGTGCTTTGTTTTCATCCTGAGGAGTGTTCTCTGCTGCTTCTCTATAAAATGTCAGGGTGNAGGCATTGCTTTGTCACAAAGGCAGCTGTAGATTGTATCAGGAGTTATTCTGATTATATAACCTGATCTCAGTAAAATAATTATTTACAACTGGGTAATAGTGACCCATTCCAAGCCTAATTCTCATTCTCATATGAAACCTTTCCTGCTGCAGCAAGTACACCTCTAAGTTGCCAGCCTACATCCTTGATCCTTGGGCATATGCCAGAAGGGACAAACCCTGTGCCATTGCTCCCACTGAGATTCCTGCAGTAGGCTGCAGCAGGAGAGGCCAGGTGACAGCTCAGGAGCCATATGTGGCAGCTATAAGTAGCTCAAGACCCCTGCCATGGAGAGAAAATTCATAGCTTGGCAGCAGTGCTCTGCACATTGGCCTTAAAGAGCAGATCAAAGGGAGAGCTGTGCAGATCAGCACCATCCTGATCCACCATCCTACAGCCTTGGTACTGTGCTGCCTTCCCAGGCAATCAGCAACTGGGACCAAGTTCTTGCCAGGGGAAAACCAGGAGGTTTGCTCAGGGTTCAGAAAATTCAGTGCAGTGTTGGCAAAATGATCAGGATTAGCACCCCTGCTCAAAGGGGGCATTTGAGGGGCTCAAAGCCTTGCACATGTCTCATGTACCACATCTGCTTCACACACCCTGCTGACCCCAGCAGCAGGGCTCCTAGCCACCAGGGAAGGAAGCTCTGGTGTGTTAGGACACAGCTGCCCCATGGGTGAGTAGGCTCCCCAAACAGCTGAGATGCTCTTGTGCTGGAGAGGGATTTCCTGGGTGTACCCCAGGAGGGGTTGCTGGAGGTGGGAAGGTTGGCTTTGTTTCTTGGTGAGCCCTTCAGAGATTAAGTGTAAAAGCCACAGAGAACCTGAAAAGCTGCCAGAGGTTTAACAACCCTTCCAAGTATCACCCAGCGGGGCAGTAGGAGCAAATGAGCTCTGAAGGTTGGCTGCTTTCTCTGCTCTACCCAGCTATTGTTTTTTGGGAAGCACTGGGGTTTTTTGCCCTGACCTGCAGGCTCAAGCCAGAGTGAGAATGGTCTTTTCTTTTTTCTTCCATAGGTAACATGGATCGACATCACTATGAAACATTTGAGAAGTTTGGAAATGAGACTTTTATTATCCACTTAGATAATGGAAGAGGGTAAATACCTTTAATAATCTTTCTGGGGTTAAAGGAAAAAGAAAAAAGTCTGTCTTTAAAACAGCCTTTGTTACATTCTTGCTCTTATCTTTAAATAGGTTTGGAAAATATTCCCATGATGAACTTTCCATATTGGTGCCTTTAAACCAGTGCTGCAGGTATGTTTTCCCTCTGGAGGTGTTTCCTGGTTTGTACCATTGTTTCCACTAACAGGACTGAAAATGTTCAAGTGAATCTTTCACTGCACATGTGGAGAGGGGGAGATGGTGTGATCCTGCCCAGCTAGCCCTGATCATTTGCACTGCCACATTAAATGCTCTCTTGGGATCCAGACCTTGCAGGAACACAGCTGGGAGCTGTTGGGAGAGAAGCTTTAAGACAAAATGCACATCCCATGGAAGTCAAGTGATAAAATCCCAGCTTGTTCACATGCTTCTCAACAGCTTTCCTTGGGTCCCGTGGCCAGGGTTTGCAGAGAGACCAGGTGACATTTAGTTTCAGCTTTGCAGGGTGAGCTCTGTGTCTGTGGGCACCCCTGCAGGGTGAGGAGCCTCTGCTGCTGTCACACATGCTTAGTGCCTCTTGTGTCACACGTGTCCTTGCCAGGGTGGACATGGCCCTACGAATGCTGCACCGGCTCCACTCGGTGCCTCTCCAGGTGAGGGGTGTGAGGGCTGCCTGCACTGCCCCATGCTGCAAAGCCTCTGCCCCTCTAAGGGGCCATGCCCAGGTGACAGTGTCAGCTGCTCCTTAGGACTGTGGCAGTGCCTGGTTCTCATCATTTCACCTCACAGAATAAGCCTCTGACACTATTATTGTAATGCTGGCTCTAAGCCTTTTAGCACCGTCGAGACCAGCAGTGATGGAAGTAAATGATTTGCCTTTTTTTTTTTCCCCTCCTTTTCCTCTTAGAATCAGGAAGTCTACCTATCTGCGATTACAGTTGTTAGCCAAGGAGGAATACAAACTCAGTCTCCTGATGAAAGAATCTTTGCTAAAAGATAAAATAGCTCCAATCCTCTACCAGCCTCACTTGGAGGCGATGGACAGGCGGCTGCGGATTGTCCTCAAGGCTGTCAGTGACTGCATAGAGAAGGATGGCTATGACAGTGTGGTTGAAAATGACTTTAACACGGATGTTAACACTGTTACGACTGAGAGGTAGTGAAATGGCAAGACTACGTTTTTACCAGCCAAGTCAAGAAGATTCAAAGAAGAAAAAGAAAAACAACAACAAAAAAAGTCTTGCAAAAGACTGTGTATGCTACTTTGTGAATTCAGTGAATTCAGAAATGAGATATAATTGTTCCCAAAGTAGGTAAAGTGTAGACTCTGCAAAGGATTAGTTCATTAAGAAAAATAAGTCTAATGTGATGCTTTTCATTAGTTCCTGAAGAGAGATTATGAAAAGATTTAGAAAATACTCAATCACTGTCAGACAACAGTCTGATAGCAAAACACCTCCTGTCCTTTTTGTATAGAAAGGAGGCCTTTACTTAATATTTTGTATTTATATATGGTATATCTATGAAACCCCAGACCTACCTTCCAAATTTAACTAAGAGGGACAGCATAGTTTTGTGACTCACACTTTATTTGTGGTGACAGTCCACTTAGTATTTTGTGTTAACCCTTTAAGTGCTCTAATCCACTGTATCTTATTTAAATTGAATGCTTATTTTCCCCCCAGCTACTCAGCATTTAAAGGGTTAAGGCATTATGAACTTCTAAAGGCAAAAAATAATAATAATTATGATAATAATGATAATAAATACAGGGGTTACCAGAAGGGAATTTCACTAATTGTGCTTTGACAGGAATACTTGAATGTTGGTTTTACAAAGTGATGTAAAATGACAAGTTGTACTATTTGTCCATAAGGAGGTGGCAGCTCTTATCTTTCTAGACTATCATAGCTGAGCTGCTACTTTTCAACTTTGCTTTTGATAGTTTTGTGTAAATATATACATATATGGGTAAAAAGCTGTTTTCAGCAGCTCTAGACTTACTTTTGCAGCATTTTTGTGGAATTGTTTGCAACGTGGTAAAAGTGCAATAAAGATATGCAAAATGTGTAGCCATCCTTTCTAAATGGATTCATTCCTCTTGCTCAGAGCAAAGCTCTGTGCACCAGCCACGTGTTCCAGAAGTTTAAATTTTCCTCCCCTTTTGCAGCAGCAGCAAATGGGGCTGGAGCAGGGGATTGGTGCTTAGCACACACTGCAGTGCCAGTGGGGGCCAGGGTGTTGAAAAGAGTTAATCATTCCTGTAAAAGCTTTGTTTTGACTGTCCTTTCAGCATCCCTTCCTCTTGCAATTACAGCTGTAGAAACAAGCTGTAGAGCAGCACCTCTCTCAGATTATGCCTTGACATGCTGCCCAGAGGATTTAGAAATACAAGTGCCTCTGACTTGCACAACTTAGAAAATCAACAGCCTAAATTAGCTGGAAACATGGTATTCTCATCCAAGTAGCCTCGAATCATGCTCAGCTGCATTCATTTAAGATCTGTGGAGACTTTCAGCCCAAAAGCAAGCTATAAATTGAACACGTGGCTGTTTTTGACTTGTGAAAACACGGTGTGGTACAGCAGGAATCCCTCATCACTCCTCTGGGTGAGGAGAGAATTTATTATGACAATGTTCATCACAACTATAATTCAAAGCTGCCATTTATTTCATTTGATGTCTTTTTTCCCAGGGATTCATAACCATATACTTTAAAAGCCAGGTAGACTAAAATGTAGGCACTTCAGCACATTAAAATCATGAATGAGAGAAAAAGCTGCTATATGGGTTCATTCACTTCCTAGGTTGATGTATTATCACTAAAAATCACATGTCTTTTATATTTTATTGCCCATTCAGAATTCCCATGACTCTCACATACATGGCTTACAAAGACAACAGAATATCTCAAATTGTGCTACTGTGCATGAACTTAGGAAATTTCTGGTTTATCCCATGGCTTTTTTCACTTTTCAAGACCCACCTATGATGACAAGGATTCCTCTGCAACACAGCACTGGAACTGCTATGTTCTCTTCCCATTAGCAAAAAAACCCAAAAAAAACCACAAAAAACAAAACATGGGATTATAAAAAGGTGAAATTGATGGTATTATCCTCATTCTGCCTTCAATGCCTGGCTGTGGTTTTCCTGCAGGTGCAAGAAATTGTGCCAGGACAGCAGAGGAGCTATAAAATTACCTTCCCTGCTCTGCTGTCTGCTTCTGGGATCAGCTCAGCAAACCTGGTTTGCTTTTGGAAAGTTGCCACCTCTTTGTTCAAAGAGGATCAGATCAGTGAAGGTCTTTGCTCTTCAGAGGCTGGGAGTAGGTCAGGAGCTCCTGGCAGGGTGGTTCAAGCTGAAGGTCTCTGCAGAAGGCTGCCTGGTGCTGTCAGGGATATGAATTTAATGGTCTGGATCTGGTCCTGAATTCCTATAAGCAAAATTAGTAGCTTTTTTATAGATTATGTGTTGTTTAGTATGGAATAAGTAGTGTTTGCATAGGGTAAAAAGAACTAAAGGACATTAATCCTTGCCACCTTGTAAAGAGTTCTGAGGGCCTCCAGGTTCCTTTTTCTCCCGGACTTTGATGCTTCCCTTTGTAAGCTCTGTTCTACAGCTTTCCAGACTTATAAAAATTCTTCTCATTTCTAGTCTTAAATTAGGCATACTGAAAAGCTGAAGGAGAAGCTTTTCTTTGGCATGAGGCATGCGCATACCTTGGAAGGATGGAGACACTGGCTCACGTGCTGGAGAGGTTTCCTTTCTTGGGTGCCTCTGGTGAGAACCTGGGGTGAATGAGCCCCTCAGGCAATGCCAGCCTGAACTATTTGCAGGGTGCTCAGAGATGGATGCAAGAGCTGAGTCCAGGCCCCAGCTGGGGTCAGGGTAGCTGAGGACACGGCTGATCTGCAGGGGTGGAAGGGATGATTAATTGCACAGGCTGTGGAGTTACTCCTCAGTATCTACCAGGAAGCTCTGGTGTGTTTGCATTCCCGCTGCCAGGCAGCTGAAGCTTTGAGTCATGTTCATTTTCTGGTTTTTTGGGAAGGGAAAGGAATTATTGCCTTGTTGTGCTATTCCTTTTTATGTGGGCAGAAGTGAGTGGGCATGAGAAACAGGAAACAAGCCAGGGAGTGAACCTGTGGTTCTACTTTCAGTTCTTGGGGTAAACACAGCCCTGAGGATGGCTCTGTACAGCCCAGGGAGGGGCAAGCCCTCACTTTTGGGGTGCATTTGCATTTCCCCGAGAAACATCTGGTCTGAATTCCTTCTGGAAACCTCATGGTTTGCCTTTAGGCAAAGGATGTTGCCATGTGAGCCCGTGGCTCTGAAAGGGCTGTCATTGTGTGTTTGGTCAGCAGTCCAGGAACTGTGGAGGATTAGCATGAGTATGACATGGTGTAACATCTCTTTAGGAGCCCTACATATTTACCAGTCAAAAATACTTGCTTTAGGAAGATAAATAAATGTCAGAATTCAATTGGTTCTGAATCTCAAAAGTGGGTGTAGCAGCAGGGTTCAGACAATTAACACATAGAGAAATCTGTGGTAGCCTGTCAGGGGCATAATGTGTTCAGCACAGTAAATACAGTATGCACAATAAATAACAGATAAAAATAGATAATATATTTCTAAAAGCACCTAATTACAACGGTGTCTGACAGCGCAGAAGAGCTTACCGTATTCTCCTGAGTAATCCAGAGGAGAGCCTCATTTGTTTTTGTGGTTTTTTTCTGTTATTTAAGCATCAAAGGGAAATTGCAGGCAAAAAAGCTCTCATTGTTTGAAGTAGGTATCACTGTTGTGATCAACAGAGCCCGTGATGTACACACAAGCTGGAAGCCTGAAGCAGATTGCAGTGTAAGCAGCAGCAAGATGTGTTGTGTAGGAGGAGGGAAACTGGGATTTCAGACTCACGGCTGCCCTTGGGCACTGAACTGAAGATGAACTTGTCTTCAGTGGGCATTGCAAGGAGGAGCATCCAGAGGCTGTTCTGGTTCCATCTAGAGGGTCTGTATGTGGTGTAGGTCCAAGGTGGACGCCCTGCCATCCCCTACAAGGATGGCATTGTCCCCTTTGTCCCCTTGGCACATCCAGGCCCCACCTAATGACTGCCAGCAGGGCTCTTGTGACCCAGCCTGAGAGTGCTGAGCGTCCAGCTTGGAGCTGGACACCCACTGGAGTGTTGACAATTTGCATCCTGAGGGAGAAAACTTTTCTTCTAGTGCTGAGTGTATAGCCAAAAAGTTCATTTTCCAGAAATTATTCCAACTACCATTTGGTTCTATGGAGTTTCTTGCCCATGTTTGTTTATTTGAGGCTCAATACGCAGACACTATTGTGCACAAGGAAAGTTCTTTGGAAACTAAATTGAGTGTTTGGAGGAAATTTTGAGTGTTGTGGGATGAGTTTGCACATGGAATTTCAAGTTATTACAAGTTGGAAGCTGCTGGGTTTCTTGAGAAAAATATTTTTATGCCAGAAGTCTTCATAGGTAGCCTCCAGCCATAACTCTGTCTGACCAGATCAAACTCAATTATCTGCTTTCTTCTACATTTGCATCAGTAAAGAACCACTTCAATGCTTTTGGGGGCTGGCTAGAAAAAAAATTAAAAGCAATTCAATTTGGTGGGTCAAAAGACTTGAGAATTGAGGTCAGACAAGTTCTGGCCATGGTTAGAAATGAAGCATCAGCGAAAAGGAGGCTGTTGATTTGGCAGTACCAATTCCTCTTCCTCCAACGCAAGGGCAGAGCAAAGATTTGTGTTTAGAAATGAGCTGCTGGAATACCTGCTGCTCCACCTTTTTAGACATATTAAATACTTCCCAAGGTTTTCCATTTATGCAACTCTGATGTAATTACAATGACCTAAACTAAAGGGGTTTTGAGCAGGATGGGGGGAATGCTCATATTTGTATGCAATCTTCTCTGTGAGGATTTAGGTGTTGGGAGATCAGCTCCTCTCTTTCAAATGACCTTACTACACAATCAGCCCATCCCCTGTCACAAGTAACTCATGTTATGCCTTGTATCTTGCTCAGGTGTGGACCCAAACCCAGCAGCTTGCAGATGGAATTGGCAGCTGGAACCAAAGCAGAACATCTCAAAATCGGAGATGTCAGATCAGAGCACTCTCCACTTCTGTGAATGTGGGAATCTGGGTCACATTGTGCCTTGGCCACAGCAGTGAATTGCATTAGGATCTCATCATAAATTCCTCTGACACTTCTGGAAAGGCCCTGACTGACAGGCACGTGCACAAAACCACCTACAGCATGTTGACCTTGCCATAATTTTGAAGCACATCCCAGACAGACAATTTAAAATCTCAGCCCCCCAACTGCTGGGGCTGTGCTAGCTCCAGCCTTGTGCCACTCCAGAGTGGTGCTGGAGTTTGCTGAACGCTGGGATGCCGCACACCTGCCCTGCCCGCTGGAGCACACGGGTGCCTGCAGAAACTGCCATAAATCAGGGCAGGACTACAACTGCCTGCATCTTCTGAACCCTCATGCACACATAAATGAGAAATGAGAGCTAAAGCTGTGAGCAAAACATAAAGAATGCAGCTGAGGAAGCTGGGGGAAAGAAACAACCCAAAAATGACAGAGGCAAGGTGATGTTAAATCCATTCTTGTAAGCAGCAATAGCTAACCCAGGAGCAGCACTTACTGCTCTGATCACAGGCTGAGCTTTGGAGATGCAGGACAAATCTGATTTGTAAACAAAGCAAATCAGGCTATCCAAAATTGCAAAATGCTCTCCTTGTAGCTTTTCCTGGCAGTCCTTCACCATAACAATTTATGCACCAGGAATCTTTGCCACAGGCAGCATTTATAAATAGCAATGATAAAAGGCATTTCTGGTTTGTCCACTGAGTAAAGCTAGCATTGTTTTCTAGATCAAATCAGAACCCTTTCTGCTGATTTTTAAGCAACTCCTTCCTAATCAGTGAAGTCAGTGAGAGTTTTACAGATGCAGAAATTAGGTTCATTATCTTCCTTCATGGCCCGTTTTACAGATGAATGGTCTCTCTGACATTCCCATGGCTTTCTTAGTTATAAGCTTTAATAATTTATTATCATTGTTTATCTTTTCTCTCTATTTCTAGATGTTTGCTTCACTGATTTGCACTGGATTTCCATTTTTAATGGTTGTGGTTTTTTCCTGAATAAACACCAACATTCATTATTTATAAATTGAAGCATCTATAGCCAACTCTTTGCATTGTAATTAGGGCTTTTTTTAAATACTGGAAGTGAACTTTAGTTTTGCAGCAAGTTTCCTTACCTTGATTGTGCCTTCAGAGCCCTCACTTTGTGACAAGTCTAGTAGACTGAAATAGGAGTTTGTGTGATAATCCCTGGAAGTGTTCCAGCCCAGGTTGGATGGGATTTAGGAACCTGGTCTAGACCTAGGTGGTCTAGGAACACTGGAACAATATTATCTTGGAAGTTCCTTTCCACCCAGATAATTCTAGGATTCTGTAGTTCCTGTGAAATCACTTATTCCTCCTTAAATTTATCAGGAGGGATTGTAAATGCTGTTGGCACAAGCAGCCCCCTTGTTTGGTGTAAGAAATAACCCAATCTCTTTGACTGAGCACCCACAGATCCTCCTGACTCCTGTGTTATCTTGGCACTTGCACTGAACCTGGTGTTTTGAGCTTCCAGCACTGCTCAAACACCAGAGACTTTGTGTGGGGTGTTCCCCCTGACTCCTTGCTGGCCTGAAGGCTCCAAGAGCTGTTCAGAGCAGGAGGAGCCTGCTGGAAGTCTGCAGGTGTGATGCAGGAAGTGGAAGGAAGCTCTTCTTTCAGGAGGACCTCAGATAAGGTTAGAAAACGTGTATCATGACTCATGTTTCAGTGATAGCCAAGCACTGGAACAGGCTGTCCAGGGCTGAGTCACCACCCCTGGAGGGATTTAATGATGGGGGACATGATTTAGTGGTAGACTTGGCAGTGCTGGGTTAATGGCTGGGCTCGATGATCTTTGATCTTTCCAACCTAAACATTCCTATGATTCTATAGATCTAGTGGAAGAATTGGTTTTGTAGCTTTCAGGATGTGTGGTCCCCACAGTGCATTTTTTCACCTCTTGAAGAGGAGGTGGCAGAACCATCCCATGAAGCCTGAAATTAGTAGTATTTTCCTGATACAGGACCCAGTCTAGATACATTAATGGAAACCTTCCCAGCTATTTCAGTTTTCTTTGGATCCAGCCTATAGCAGCTGCTGTAGTACAGAGCTGCTCACCTGAGCTTCTGAGAAATGCCCTGGACAAAGGAATGTTAAAAATTACAAGTGGTTAATTTGACCTGGTGGTGGTACATGTGGTTCCTGGTTAAAGATTAATGCCTTAGCTGTTTACATAGGTTTCAGTTTGCAACAGGAGAAAACAGCTATTCCCTACCAAGGAGGGAGGGTAAGAAGCCAAAAGAAAAATACACAGACTGCACTATCCTGTGCAGTCTCCAAACCAGCTAGCAGGCTGCTGCATATTTATGACAACATCTCACACATCCTCACCCTTATTAGAGCATCCTACCTCAAGCCTGTGATGGTTGATTAGCATTTTGAGAGGTTCAGACACTTCTTTTACCAGGTCTAAACACTTTGCACCCCAGACTGAGTGATTCCAATGGGAAGAGCTGGCAATTTTCAGGGATGTTGCCTGTCTGACAGCATCCCACAGCAGCATGAGAGTGCTTTGCAGTCCCCTCTGGTGCTAGGAACGGTGGTGAACTGACTGCTTAGACACTGCTTCAGCCAGACAAGCTTCTTATTCAAGCCCCTTTGCAGCGATTCAACCAAGCCAACACAACCTAGAGCTGTAGGTTGTGTGTGCTACTTGGCCATCTGAGGCACCTTCAGAGCAAAGAGCTGTAGGGACAGTGGTCACCCACTGCCACAAAGGCTGTGGCAGATGCCCAGGGTAATTCAGAACCCAACTAAGTTTCAAAAGTTATGTAAAACAAGGAAACAGCTTAAATAGGAGCACCATCTAAATGAAGTCAGCAATGCACCAATATCAGTGAGTTTTAAAGAGCAGCTCCTACTTCCACAGCTCCTGTGCTGCATCAGCACACTTGGCACACCTTGCTCCCCTATTCCCAGGCACACGTGGGTGTCCAGCTTTGGCTGGAAGTGAAGTCAATAGAAGGACTACAGCAATTATTCTGGTTATGAATCACACCTTCTTATGAACGTCACTTGGAGGAAAATATCATCTCTACCAACCTGACTGGTGCTACAAGCACGTCAAAACCCAAGAGCTGGTGATTTTTTTTCTGAAAACCTCTTAATCACAGCATTTGGAGGTGTTAGTGCACATCCTGCAGCTGTGGAGCAGGTCTGTGGGAGTGACATGGGGTCACTTGCCACAGACATAAGTCCTGCTACAGGAATATCCTGTAGGTGCTCTCCTGATAAGTTTCTAGCATCTGAATTATTCTGGGAAATAATATTTTTTTAGAACTATCCTCTGAGTCATTAAAAGGGGAAATAAAAGCTCATTATTTGGTTCACTTGAGCAAGAAAAGTTGCTTTCCTTTGAGAGGAGGATACATCCTGGAGTGGAGGCTGGTATAGGTTGCCCATGACTACCACTGTGCTTTGGACTTTGCTCAGTCTATGAAGCCATGACATGGCAAAACATATTTGGAGGTACAGCTACTGGTCCCTTCCCTTGCTGCAGCATGGATCTGGGGGTGACTGGATAAACTCCCTCCCTGCATTTAACAAGGCATCTGTCCGAAAGCTTTTTTTTTTTTCCTCTCTTTCTTTCAGGGAATGTACTATGGGGAGCTGCCTTTTTCTTCTTTCTCTGCAACATGTTCTAATTTATAGGATGAGATTTGTGATAATTGAGTTCAGAGCTGAATGCTGAGTCTTCTCCATAGCCCCTGGGGTTTTTCTGGGAACAAGATGGATTGCCCAGTATGCTTCATACAAAAAAAAAAAAAAA
>VWZN01004926.1:290786-331416 GCA_013396955.1 Regulus satrapa
CGCTCCAGCCCGGACCACCCAGCGCGCCCAGCGCCGCTCCCGGCCCCGCACGGCCGCTCCCCGGGGCAGCCCCAGCAGCCTGCCCTGCCTGCCCGCCGGGGGCAACAGCGGGGACAGCCATGGCAACACCCCCCAGAAAATAATATCCGAACGGACGGGCTGTCTGGGACGCGAGAATTGAAAAACAAAAAAAACCAAAAAAACCAAAAAAGAACCACCCCACAATCCCCACCCTGTCACGGAGAGTGTGTGTGCACGGAGGAGAGGGAGTGTGAGGAGGGGGGAGAGAGGGAATGAGACAGACAGAGGGGAGGGAAGAAGGGAGGAGGGAGCCCAAGCTCTGAGAAACATCACTCCATCTCTCTCACTCCACAGGAGCTGAGCAAGGAGCAGGACGATGTTTGACAACACGCAGTACCCCTATAACTGCTTCAATTATGATGGGGATGATTATCCTACCTGTAGTTCGGACGAAGAGAAAAAATTCACCAGACCAGCGTACAGGTAAGATGAAGTTTTTCCAAGTCGCCCTGTCTCTGGTGAGGTTTCTGAGCTCTGGGCTGGTGGGATCTCAGCTCTCAGGGGAGCAGGGGGCCAGATGTGTGCAATGGGTCTGGCCCTGGTGCAGGCACTGCAATGGGTAGATTTCCCCCCTTTCTGTGTGTGAAGTGTTCACAATTTGTTTCCTCCCATGAGGGGTCACAGCAACTCTGGCATGCCCTTAAGCCTCCAGATCACAGACAGTCTCTAACCTCCAGGACCCCTGGGAGAAGGGAATTAAATGTTTCGGGTGAACTGGATGCAGAAAATCCCGGTGTGGTGGGAAGAGGCGCAGTGGAGGTGTTCACAGGGACACCCAGGGTCCTTTCCGTGAGCAGGGCTGGTCTCCAGTGGCAGTGACTCTGAGCCTCTGTCTCACTTCAGCCTGTCTGCTCAGGGAAACTTTTCAGACAGAGTTGGAGAGGTGTGTGATCCTGTCCTATGCCCTGAGTGCCAGGGCTGGCAGCTCTGGGGACTCAGAGCCTGGCAGTGACCCCTCCATGTCACCTGGGCTCGTGGAGGACAGGCAGTGACCGCACTCAGGACTTCTCCTTGGGACACCTCAGGTCAGGGTGCAGAGCCACCGGGGGAATTTTGGAAGCAGGATATAGGCACACATGTACTCATGTGGCCCTAAAAACTGACTGTGAGTAGGGTGATGGTGTAACAGCAAGTTTTCCTTTTTCCAGCTACATTGCCTTAATTGCAATGGCCATCCAGCACAGCCCTTCAAATAAAGTCACCCTCTCTGGCATTTATGACTTTATAATGAAGAAATTTCCTTACTACAGATCAAATCAAAGAGCCTGGCAGAACTCCATTCGACATAACTTATCGCTTAACAGTTGTTTTGTGAAGGTAAGATCAGTTACTGTGTATTTACATACACACTATGCATGGCTAAAAAAATATAGGCAGCAATAATCTCATCACTATGAAAGCAGGGAAACAAACAGCTGAGCTGCAAATCACTTAAAACCTCTCTGAGTTGTCAATTACGGAGATAAGGAATATATCCTTGTCTGATGTGCACTAATAGATAACAAATTGAAGAGGATGGGGCTTACATCTTACTCATATAATGACAGAGAATAGGCTTAAAAGTCTTGTCATGTGTGTTTACACCATTCTCAAATGTAAATGAATGCAGATGCTAAACAGCAGCATCTGTAACACATACAAACACTGAACTGCCTTTAAATAAATACAGGTTCCCAGAACAGAAGGGAATGAGAAGGGGAAAGGAAACTATTGGAGCTTTGCAGCAGGATGCGAATCCATGCTGGATCTCTTTGAAAACGGGAATTACAGGAGAAGACGGAGGAGGAGGAATGTGAGAAGGGAACACAAGGAGCAGAGACCAAGCAGAATGAAAAGTCCTTCATCCCCAAGTATCTCTTCCGTGGACTCTGCTTTGAACAACATTTCCTCTTCTGAAAGTAAACATGAAAGAATTGAACCAGGCCCAAAACTTCAGGAGGCTTGTGGGTTTGTTCCAAACAACATGACCAACAGGCAGAGCCTAAGCAATTCCTCCCTAGCAAAATCGGATTCTGAAATCAAATTTAGCATCGATTACATCCTTTCAGCCCCCGACCCTTTGCCTGTCCTGAGATCTCAATATAATATGCAAGAAAATAAATATCACCTACTGGAGGCCTCGCATATCAATCTCCAGTTCTGGACAATGTGAAGTTATTTATTTCTGGTAACAAAGTCTGGGTCACAGTGTGTTCAGCAGCCTCATGCCACTGAAAATCAGCCGCCCGCCTCCTCGTTTTCCTCCCAAGCAGTGCTCAGAAAGGGTTACAGACTCACCAGCTGATGCTCTGTCTGTGACCAAAGAATTTTGCTCAGATTAAAGTACAAATAACAGTTACCAATATTGGTTTTCACCATGCTGAAATTTATTCAATTCTAGCTTTATTTTTTTTAAACTGTCTTAGATGTCATTTAGCACCACAAAGAATTTCCTTTCTCAAGCAGAATCCAAAAGAGAAGAGACTTGCTTATCATCCACTGCTTTATTAAAGGCAAAGTGAATTTGATCCCACTTTCAGTGGTGGAAATTAGGATTAACTCCACTGGAGTATATAGGTCAGAATTTAAGCTGATCTAAAACAGTGTAATTCTGTTGACTTACACTGGCTGGGAATGTAGGGGGGCAGGGGGGGTGGAAATTTGTTTCTTAAAAGGAATTATAGAAAATCACCCTGGTTTTCCTTATTTTTTCTTTCAATGTCATGTTTCAAACTGTCTTGCAGCTTTTATTCATTGTTCATTAGGAAATGTAGTTATTGCTAAGTATTTCAAGTATATTTTTGTTTCTATTCAGGGCAGAATTGTTTAAATTTTTGAAGTGAAGTTGTATTCTAAATAATTCCAAGATACCTAATTGCAAGGATGATGAACTCTGGTAGACTTTGATAGGTAATGTGACAGTCAAAGAGTCTCTTAATGCCTTGTTTAAAAAAACCCCAAACACTTCTTCCCTTGTACTACCAGAAATCTTCCTGAGATGCTGCAGAAAAGTCCTTGACCATATTGCATGTAGCAAGTGTGAAGGGAAACCTGGCACTGCAAAAAGCTCTGTCGAGTGTCAAGCAAAGCTAAAATTCCATCTACCTTCTCTGAGACAAGTTGTATATTCCCATTAAATAGATTTTTATTGAACCTTCTTGCAAGCAATTACAAAAGTGCTGCTTGATATGATTTCAGCTAAACTGGTGAGATTTATAATTTCCAGATATCAATGTTAGCTCATGAGCTCCATTTCTGAGAAAGCCACTTCATTACCATTTACACGCAGTGGGAGATTTTGGAACAGAACCTGATGGACAATGATGAACTGTAACAAGCTTTTAAGAAGTTGTTTTTACACAACTTGTTCACAATTAATTGCTTCCCAGAACATAAACAGCGTTAGCAAAGGCTCCACAATCCTGGCTTTGACTTGGCTACTACAGTCTTCACCTACTGCAGATAAAAGTGAAAAAGACCAGAATTCTGATGGTTTTAAGCAATTAAATACAGAGATAAAATTATCTTTGCAACAGGAACTAAAGGTAAATGAAGGTATATGAGATAAGATTCAGCATAGAGGTATGCTCAGGCATGACTTGAATTTTTATGCAGAAGCTTTGACATTTCACTAAGTTATTTTACATTGTGTCTAATATATACTGTACATTTATACTATATATTCTTATATATTGTTATTGAGAAAGGAAGCAATATCACTGCACTTATATGTTGTAAAAATGCATGATGTATGTTGTCATGATGCTGAAACTCCTGCCATATACTTAAAATTTACTATCAGTGGTATTTCACACTGATTGGTAATAAATGCCCATTTTTTTGAAAACTATAAAACTTGTTATCTTCAGGCATGTCTACAGCATGCAAAAGTCTTTGCTTCCTCTTCAGAAAAAGAGAAAATGGAAAATCATGTCAATTACATCACTGTATGTCTTTCAAACTTTGAAGGGATGATTTCTTGAGACCAAGTTCTGCCTTCAAATGGGAGCATTCAATTCTCTGTTATTCTGGGTGAAAATCTGAAAGCAAACTTTGACTCCTTAGACCTTATTGATCTGCCGTTAACATCAGTATGAGAAAAAGAAGCAAATCTCTGAGGGGGGCTGGACAGATGGATTCTCGTTTGAAGAGGGACGACAATTTGCTCCTTTAATGTTTATGCTCAGTAGTAAATAAGTGTGGGAAAAGCATGTCCTCACTTAGTGCTTCAGTGTTTGCATGCACTCATTGTGGGTGGGTACTTGTGCACCCCTGCCTGCAGATAAATATTCCTGTTTTATATCCAGATTACTTTTCCTGATTGTTTTAAACATGGCAGTGCTGCTGTTGGGCTGATAGTTACGGTACACACCTGCAGTATATTTGAAATACATATTTTCTGCTGTGAAACATGCAAATATGATGGTTACTATGTGTTCTTGGTTGATGCTGTTAACAAGAGATAATTCAGTGACAGCAAAAGCTCCTCCTGAGCAACCTGGGTAAGGTGAACACTGTGGGCTGCTGAGACCAGTGGAGAAGCAGTAAGCAGTTTATGGCTACTAATCAGTGCAGAATTAATGCATTAGGAAAGGCAGAAATACACCCAAGTGGATTTAAAGCAGGGATCCAAAGCCATTTTCTGTAAGATGAATTAATATTCACAAATAGCCATGTCCTTTGCTCACAGTAAAGTGCCTGCTAGGAAAGACTGTCATACTTTAGTTTCCTTAACATATAATCAAAGAAATTTGTGTACAAATAGGTGTTAACATTTGTTTTGCAAAGGATATCAATCATATTTCACAAAATGAAGGGACATATTTCAATTTACCCAGTATATAATATTCTGACGAGTCCAGAAAGGTTTCCAGCAGTTAAAGTGAATGGCATTTAATATAGAACAACATAACAGGGGTGAGGGCTAGACGTGACCTTATTCAAATGTCGTAGCCATTACAAAGCCATTCCCAATGTAATTATAATTAAATACTTTATGCCTTTCTTGCAAATCCTCTGATCGATCATTGATATTAACATTAATATTGTATTACCCCCGAGCAAATATCTCCCACACAAGTGTTATGGATCACCAGGTTTCCATTAACAAAGTTGTGAGCTATTGCCGTGTGCTGGTCGTGGATAAATTTACGTAAATTACTTTTTCTCAGGGAAGGGGGGAAAAAAAGTCTGGTTTTCTTTCTTCTCTGAATCCATAGATTTTTCTGCAGCTCTATCACAGCCTGCCAGCCACTTGCATAAAGAAAAAAAAAAAATCTCACAGGAGCATCCCTCTTTGCCCTGTGAATAATTTGCCCGTTTGGCACTGGGGTTCAAAGCTGAGCTGAAGCCAGGGATAAGCAGTGCCAGGCAAAGCTCTGCACCCTCCATCAGTGGGCTGGGCAGGCTGGGAGAAGGTGTTTGGCTCAATTCTTCATCTTCTGACACCTTCCTGACTGAGGAAGAGAGAGGGAGAGAGACACCCAGAATGAGCCATGGATTTCCTTAGCCCAGCAGAGGAGCCGCACGTGGGGGCTGACACCATCCCAAGGCTGGAGGAGGGCGTGGGACAGCAGCTCCTGCCTGCTTGGCTGGGGGAACAAGCCTTTAGACTTCTCCTTCAGGATCATAAATACCTCTGCAGAGGAAAGATGAAAGGGAGAGGCAAGGCTTGGCCTCACTGAGAGACCCTGGTGGGGGGTTGTTTGTTTATCCTTCTAAAGGAAGGCTTCCCATGACAAAATAAAGATTTTGATGGAGCCATGCCAGGTTATTATGCAGCAATTTCACTTCTACTGATTTAATTTCTTAGGCTTTTGCCATTGGTGTCACAGAAGAGGTTTTTTCACAGCGAAATGATGATCAGCCTCAGAATGAAGTTCAAAGTACTTGGGCGAGGATGCATCTTTTCTCCCCCAGGGAAGAGAGGCCAGATAACAACCAAGGCAGGCCAGCAGTTGACCTCACTTACAGGGGCCTCTCCCTCAGCAGAACCTCCTGCACATTATGGGAGCATTAATGCAGACTAGGATAGCTGAAAAGAAACCTTTTCTTTGTCAGTAAAGCCAAGTTCCCCAATTTTTCTGCCAATCAGAAAGATCTTATTAGTCTCTCTTAGCTGAGACCCATTGACTCCTCATGTAAAGAGAAGCTGTGCTCAAGGAGCATTTGAAGGTCAGCCCACACTGGAGAGCTGGCTCTGCCCATGTCTTTGCTTTGTTGTGCTCCATCCTATGGCCGGAATTGCCACAGCATCCCTCAGCCACTCAGCAAGTTGGTTTCTCCCTCGAAACCAAATCAAGATTTCTGCACTGTTTTCTGGTCACAGAGGATTTCTCTTTTGGTTCCCACTTGCCTGTTCAGGTCCAAATCTTGTGAGTCATCCCCACTCTGTAGCAACAGAGAGGACACAGTGAGAAGAGAAGGGGTTTGGAGGGATGAACCTCAGGGAAAAACCTTGCTACACATCTTCCAGTAATACAGAGCTGATAGCTCAAGGGCTCTTGGGGTTGTGTGTCAAGTTTCTGCTGTAAATTGAGGGCAGCAATACCCCAAATCCAACTGCACTCAAGCTCAGGGAAAAGAGGGAACCTCCACCACACACCCCTGAGCCCACAGGGACCTGAACCTTCAGCTGGGGAAGCAGCAGCACAAATTCTTGTCTGGTATCAGCCCTTCAGATCCCAAAGTCAAGACATGGAAATCCTGTGCTGTTCATTCCAGCTGGCCTCTCCCCTCTCTGTCTCTTCTGGGCCATGTTCTCCTCCCTGCTGTGAGGGTGTAAATCCTTGCAAATCCATTAACTTTGGTATAATTACCTCTGGAATTGAAATAGCGCGTGTGAAACCGACCTTTGCATATTGTACCAAACATCTCTCCTCACACAGTTTGCAAAACTGTGCCAGCACCTCCTCTCCTAGATAGAATTCTCAGAGCAACAAATGGTCCTAACCTCTTTATTTTTCCCCCGCAACAGCTTCTAATTGCTTTCTCCAGAACATGGGTACCATCTGCACTGCTCTGCACAAAGAACCTAGTCGCTGTCTCTGTTTTGCTGAGAATGTCTTTCTTATTTCACTTAGGGTCATTAAATTACAGGGTAGGTCCAAGTCCTATGGAACTTGCACTGGAATCTTTTTTACCCGGAGTGCAAACATAAAATAACAAAGTAAGCTGTGCTCCCTCCCACCCTTGCTGCAGTGGTTGGAGGCAAATCCAACTGTGAGAATTTTGCCTGAGAAAGAACTGCCGGATTTCTCCCACTGTGAAATCCAGCTGTTAATTCAAACAGAAGGGATGGACCTGACCAGATAGGCCAACTGGCTTGGTTCCATCCTAAAGTCCATTGTGTTCCACAAGTTCCTAAATTTATGGTCATGAAGGTCTTCCAAGCCCTGTAATGAAGTATGGCATGCAATGTTTTTCTTGTGGAATGTGGGCTGCAAAGGAAAAAAAGAAGGTTTGAATTTATCTTTCAAATGAAGATCCTGGAATCTCTCAGGATAAACAAGCTAAATTAGGAATCAAAATACACCATGTTTCTCACCAAAACTCTGGAACCGAAAATAGCACTTGCAGAGCACTGACAGAAGAAGAAAACTGGAAGTTGCAGTAAGCCCAAACCAAACTTTTTGTTGTGTTTCTCTGCATGTTCACTGCCCTTTGTAGCAGTGAATGAACCCTGCTGTGCCAGCAACAGGAGCCCCCTTTCATCTTTTGGGAGTGGCTCTTCTGACAGAGTATTTCAGAAAAAAACTTTGCACTGCAAAATTGAGCTGCTGGTCTCCATCACCAGCATTTACAGTGGGCACACACCACCTTGTCTTGCTCTGAGCAAGTAAAAAATAAGGTACAGAAATGCTCTTTGGCTTGTCAGCCCACATGGTGCAGCTCAGCGCAGCTCTCTCAGCGCTCCAGTTCCACAGACTGAATGTTCTGCACAAAAGCTGCTCCCTCCAGGTCTTTATTGGGGACATGATAAAGAATTAATGGTCTTGAAAGTTTGCTCAGTTACCATGTTGAGATAGTGGTTCTGAATAAAAACCCAAACTAGGCTTCCTGAAATCTGCACCGTAAAGCGCACTGCTCTATCCCACAGTCATTAAACCCTTTTGTCAGCCCTGCACTGGCCCCAACAGCCCCACTTTGGATCCAACTGCCCCCTGAAGCTGTACTTTCCACAGCTGCTGATGGTGAAACACTGTCATGTTCTCCTTTTTCTGGGAAAAAACATTAAGAGCAAACCAGCTTCCCTCTTGGGCCCAAAGGCTCTGCTGACCATTAGCCATCTGTCTCAAGCAGGATCTGCTCTGGCTGAAAATGCATTTTGGAGGATTCATGCCACAGATATTTAACCCTACTACAAAACTGCTTCCCATCTTCGCCTCTTTGCTGGAGGCATTGCACTCTGCTGGTGCTGACTGCATCCAGCATCCTCTGGTGCCATCCCCTCCTCCCAGCACGGTCTCTCTGAGGCTGCAGAAAAGAAGCAGCACTCCCCATAAAAGTGAACGTGGAAAATAACAGGTGCAATGAGCTGTGTTTCATGATTAATCTGTCTCAAGCTTTTCCGAGGCTGAGAGCTGTATGAGCAATTATCAAACCCTGGGAGGCACTTCAGTACTAATCAGCCCATAACATTTTTCTGCTTTGGAGCATCTGGGACCAGCTACATGGCTTGAATCCTGACTCTCATGAAATGAATGAGAGTTTTTCCACTGGGTTCAAGGGATCAAAACTTCATCTTCTATTGCCAGGGCCAGAGATTAATCAGATTAAAGGCCATGTGGAGTGCAGAGAAAATTAAATACCTTCTAGCAGTTACTTGGTGTCTTCTCAAGACAAAATAGCAGCTTGCTTCCACAGGTTTCTTTGGCTCTCTCTTTCAGCCAGACAAAATACTTCCTGAATTCAATGGGAAATGTGTCCAAACAGGGAGTAAGTTCCCCTAAGCCCAAGGGCTGAACACAGCAGAACCAGATGTTGGCATCTGGGGTGAGATTCCTGGTGCAAAGATGTTTGTGTGTTCTTTGAGAGCACCTCTATTCTGGGGCTGGTGTACACACTCAAATAAACAAGGCACACTAGCTAATATCCAGACTCAGGATCTCGAACTTTCTTTCAGCAGGAAACTGTCCCAAGATCTGCTACAGTTTGGCAAAGGCATGACACTGTACTACTTTCAATTTTGTTTTGCTGTTGTTGAAATTACAGGAAAATAAATATTTTCAAGATGATACATTGTGTATCCCTAATAAATACCAAGGGCATTTAATATAAACTATGGACACATGGTTTGCTTTGTTGTTCTAAGTAACTATTTCCTTTTAGCCAAATGAAAAGCCAGTTGTGCTGTGATGCTGCAGATTATAAATTAGCAGCTTTCATATGGTTTTGTGCAATTGTTTCTTGAAGAGCTTTAGGCTACTTCAGACAAAAATTTCAAATAAAATGTGAATTCATTGAACTGTAACTTGTGGTATTAGTTTTATAATAAACAAAGGTAGGTCATATAATCATGTAATGAAAAACATTTAAAAATTCAAGCAGCAGCGACATTTTAATCCATTTTAGGTTCTGATCCTGAAATTGAGAAGAAAAACTTTGCTCTTTCTGCTTCCCAGTGCATGAAACCAAGGAGGGAGGTTTCCTGGGAGGAAAGCAGACAGCCAGGCGTGCACTGCCAGACAGGTTATCTGGAGGTGGGAGGAGAGGAGACAGATTTTCTGTCACCCAGAGAAGGGCGCAAAAGCAGCAGTAGCCTGCTCCCACAGCAGCCTTGTCTCACCTGAATTATCTCCCAGCAGTGGATGGATAGAGCAAGGCACATGAGTCGCTCCTATGCAATCTCAGCTCCCAGCACCTTGTTCCTTCCCCTGTCCCTTCCCATCAGGTGACAGCAAAAGGAGTACAGGGCTGCTGGGGGTGGTGTGAAGGAGCAGAACCCCCCCCCAAGTGCTGGGGACACCAGCAGGTCTACCAGCAGACCTCCTCACTGGCAGAGGATGTTCTGCAACAAAGCCCTCTCACCTGAAACACTCCTTGACTGACAGATGTTTGAGAGGAGCTTCAATTTTTATTAAGGGATATTCTACAAAATAAAAAATGAATAGTCATGTCAACTCTGTGTTACAGCATCATAAAGCCTGTTACTTAACAACAGACAAGGAGAAGAGAATAATATACATGAATATATATCTTTTTTTTTTCTTTACTTCTAAGCCTGCCTGCATTTGAACCATTTATACCTTAACAACAGCATAAGCTGAATTTGGAGAGGGAAGACAATACTGGAGCTGAAAATCCAACTCAGATTTTTTCCTGTCAGGAATATTCCTCCTAGCACAAGTCACTTTTCTGTGTCCTGGCTCTATGGCCATGTGGGCATGTGCACAGCACATATGAAATTGATATCTCTGTCTTAATTCAGAGTTGCAATTACTGGAGCTGAAGTCTAAATTTTTCCAACCACCAAACTCCCGAGCTAAATGACCGTACAGCTGCTGAAATTGATTATCAGGCTTCCTGTTTCCTCGCTTGTGACCCAGTAATATTGACATAAGGTACAAGGAAATTGCAATCAGAACTACTAGTAGCAATAGCTGGAGGCAATTGCAAAAGAAGTATTGCTGGTGGTGGCACATGGACTCCTATATTAGATTTAGCCATACTCTGATTATGATGCACTTACTTGAAACAGCAGGAAATTCTATTTTTCGTTTTTGTCAATTATAGCCAAGAAAACATTTCTGTTTGCTTCTGTATTTCATCCTTTTCTCTGGGACAGTCTAAATAGAAAAAAACCTTCTGGCCTCAGAGATCCAGTCTGTTTTGTCTCCAACATGGACAATGCCTTGGGGAAAACCGCTTTATACCTCAGTGTCTCCTCCAGGCAGCAGACAGAGTTCACCTTTGCAAAGAATTTTGTTAGGAACACGCTGTATCAACACGCTGGACCTTCCACATTCTCTCCACTTGCTGTCACCTTTCCTGTCTCTGCTTGAATCTCCCCAAATGCTCCAGCATCTTGCCCACCCTGCCACCCACCAGGTGCCCCAAATCAGTTTTGCACAGGGCTGAGTGGTGCCTAAATCTGTAAGAACTGACAGCGCTCTGATTCCATGTGGCTCCAGGAGCAGGATGTTTAAGGAACGCATACAAGTACAAAGAGAACTGGGATCAAGTTGCAAGGTTTGGAAATGTTCCTTTTAAATAATAATCTTATTTTTCCTGTTTTTTAAGGTCATATAAAGCAAACCCATGTCCCCAGCTAAAAGAAAAAACTTTGTCACATATTAACTCACACTGCTACCTGTTCCAGCAAATCTTGTGCTGCTGCAGCAGGTGGAAGCACTTTACAGCTGTTTCTTACAAGAGAATGCCCACAAAACCCCTCTACTGGCAGTAAAAATGAGCAGACAACACCTGTAATTTCAAGAGGAGTCCCTGGAACTGGCAACAATGATATTGCAGAGAGTTATTGAACCACTCTCTTTACATAATCTCTATAATGCCAGAATTTATGTTCAAATTCAAGGTATCAATGCAGAAATTTAAAATAATTTTGCCTCAGTGCTCCCTGGATGCAAAACCTCATGGAGAACCTTGAGTGACATTCCCCATGCTATTCCCAACAGGAGTAGAATGCAATATCCCAAACACACAGGCTGTACAAGCAGAAAGCTTTGACTTAGCCTCTAGAGAAGTTTCCCAGGCCAAGCTGGGCTCATTACACTTGCTGCAGAGGTAGCCTTGGTGCCATCCTGGAGTAATGATCCGTGGCTGAGGAAAAGTGGATTGTCATGGATCGTGGCTCCCCAACAGCCCAACCTTTTCAGAGGAAAAGTTCACCACAAGTGGGAAGGTTGTTTGGGTTGCTGGGTTGGTTTTCTTTCCCTACTTTGTGACCTGTGAGAAAAAAGCCTTTTATTAATGAGCTCTGCCCTCCTCTGTCCTTCAGAAGTCGCTGGGGCTTTGCGTGTAGGATGGAGCCACAGCAGAATTTAGCTGTGAGTGTGGATAAAACCGATTAATCTGCCTTGTAATCACAGAGATCTTCCACCTGCAACCTCTGCTAAAGGTGCAAGGCAGCACCTGCTGGGGCCACTGTGAGCTGTAACAAGGATGCAGTGTAGCACTTTCTGTCTCTTCGGGCTGCCAGATGTTTGCAATTCAAACAAAAGCTCAGCTCGAATGAACCCTGACTTTTAAGCCCTAGAAACCTTCTGTGAACCTTAAGAAAAATGAATATTTAAGAGCGTGGGGAAGCAGACGTGCCAAAATGCAGTGAAAGTGACTTTTATTACTGAAGTTTCTCTTGCTCCAAATGGGAAGGAGCAAAAATTTCACTGCTACTCTGAGGTGTCTAAGAAAAAATAACTTCAGAGGAGTTGTACAACTGTAACCAAACCTGTCAATTTTCTCAAAGCTCTTAGTCCTGGTCTCTCTCTGATTGCAATGAAGTGGAAGATGAGTGTACCTGGAAACTGGGCAAGTCTGTCTTGTCTTCTCCATGGCTTGTGTGAAGCCAGGCTGTGTTATCCTTAACCAGGTGCTAATCTCCTCTTGCTTGCAATGCAGAAGTCAATGGCAATTTCTCATTGTTTAAATGTGCGTAAAAATGATGCTTGAAATGAAAAGTCCCCAGTAAACTGACTTGTCATCACTAAAATCAGTTCAAGTTGCACAATGTTTTTCTTGCTAAGATAATTAGTCCTCAAGCAGAGTAAATTGGAAGGGTAGCTGGGTTATTTTAAGGCAGTGTTCTTTATTCAAGAAAACTCTTTTGTATTTGAATTATTTCCACAAAGTGATGCAGATAATTACTTAATGCTTTGTCATTCTAATACATAATCCCCCAGCATCTGAGCAGGATTAATGGGAGCAGAGCTTGGCAAAGCTACCTGTACATTTTTTTCCCCAGTATTATCCCTGCCAAAGAGAGAGCATCTCAAACAATGAGGAATGAAAACTTTCTAATTTTTGCCTGAAAATTGGTCCTGAAATACAATGTATTGCTCTGGCTGCTGCTTCGGGACTGCTTTCATGTTACGTTGGGTTTAATACATTACATTTTAGCCAGGTTTAACCCCCAGTCAGTAGGCGCACCTTGGTTTCCTGAGATAAATAACTTGACTGGCAAAATCAGGATCCAAGACTCATTTGTCCTTCATAAAGGTTTGTTTTGTTTGTTTAAATATTAGCATCCATCAGTTGTGCAAAATAGACCCTTTTCATTATCTGGTTGATCATGGTGGGAAAAGCTATTAATTTAGTCAGTTCCCAGCAAGGAACTGTGGGGTTGCTACCAAACCACAAACTGATGAAAACAATAAATGTTAGACTGTATTAACTGTAAAGGTTAATCCATAAATCAAAGGGAAATGTCAGATGCCTTTTAACATTGATTGAGATGTAATTTGGTGTTGGTAGTGATATGTTTGTTACATAAATTCACAAATGCACTCAATTCCTGTTAGGAGTCCAGGTCTTTGCAACTTATAACAAATTAAGTAGTTTGCTTTATTTATGTAGCCATGTAAAGATTGATTACCTCTTCCTGTTCAAGTTACAGTATAGCACCAATTTTAAAATAAGTGAATATTAACATCCAGACCTTCTTCCAGGGTACATTTGACTTGGTATAGAAATGAATACAATCCTGTTTTTCCTGAAAGTATGCCATTACCTTAAGTACATTTAAGGCAATTATTCCTTTTAATTTTGGGTTTGATTCATGTTTTTCAAATTACAGCATAAGAATTATCCTTTGTATAAATATGCTCAGAAATATAGAACACATTTTCTATATTATGGATACATCATATTTCAATACATAATATAAAAGAACAAATATGAGGAGGAAATGCCACAAATTAGATCAGAATGGAATACAGTTACTGATGCCAAAACAGCAAGAAAAAATATCATTACAGTCACTCATGGAAATGTTTCTTTCCACTTCTCTTCATGAAAGAAATGTGAGGCCAGGAATTCTTCACTTGATGAAACTGAGAATCAGGACATCGGACCTCAGAGTAAAAATAAATAAAACTAACCTTTTGTGGTTAACCTTTATCTGCCCAAGAAAATTGCCAAAGAAGGTCCTCAAGAAAAGGAACATCGCTCCCAGGTCACTACTAGCCAAAAAATGGGAGCTACTGAGTTTTTTTTCCAGCTGCCACTTGGGTGGGCAGGGTGCTGAGCCTGCCAAAGCTGGGAGCACTCTGTGCTTCCAAATACTGCAGACTCCCTGGCTCAGCCTTCATGTCCCATTTCTTTCTTGGAGAGAATCACAAACAATACAGTGTAGAAGGTAATTGCTGCAAGAAATCCATGGGAACCTTATTTTAAATGCAGCCAGGTAGATCACTGTTTAATTTAACAGAGCAAACAGTGGGAACACTTTCCCACAAATACCTGAAGGGCATTGATCCAAACACCTATCCAGATGCTTCTAGTGAGATTAGGATATGTAGGGACAAAAGACCCAGCCCATTTAAAAATGTCCCAAAGGCTTTTCATTCTTCAGGAATGGGACTCTTGAAGCTCAGCAGTGGCAGAGTGTATCAGCAATGGAAATGGGCCAGGCAGCACCTTCCCGTGTGGATAAACCAGTTAAATCTTTATGGCTTTAACCCTTGAGCCACTGCCTGATCAGCATTAAAAAGCAGTCTGTCTGCCTCTGCACATATATTATGGTGAGGGAAAATGCAGTCCTTACTTACCTAATTTCATATTTGCTTGCAAATATCTCATGACTGTGATAGGACATTTCAGTGATGTTTCAGTTGCCTCTAACAGATCTTGCCCTATATATGAAATTTCAGGAGGGGCCTTCCAGGAGACACGTGAATCACAGAATTGTGGACTCAAATAATTACTTGGACTGGATGAGACCTTAAAGATCATCTTGTTCCAACCCCCATGCCATAGGCAGGGAACATTCCACTAGAAAATGTGGCTCAGTGCACCATCCAGGCTGGCCTTGAACACTTCCAGAGATGGGCCATCCAGAACTCCTCTGGGCAGCCTGTCCCAGGGCATCATCACGCTTACTATAAAGGGTGTCTTCCTAGATCTAAATCTACCATCTTTCATTCCAAAGTCATTCTCTCTTGTCCTGTCACTGCGTGCCCTTGCAGAAAGTCCCTCTCCAGCTCTCCTGGGTCCCTTTAGGCACTGGAAGGCAGAATCTCCCTCTGCAGCCCCTGCTGCCCTTTGCAGCCTGAAGCACAGCTTAGACACCCAGATCAGGGCAGGAGGGAAAGGCAGCACCCTCTGGCTCAGCTAGGGCATCTTCTGCTCCTGCCATGGAGCTGGTGAGGCTGGCAGGGCTGGGGAAGGGCAGGGAGCAGGGCACAGAGGGGGCTGTGGCTCCATGAGTGGGGTGTGTGACCCACACAACCCTGGGGACAGCTGCCGTGCCTGACTAAATTCAGTCCCCAGCACAAGGCAGGGAAGATGCAGAAGGAGATTAAGACCACCCTGACCTCCAGCCGACTCCCACGGTTCTGTGTTTTGTCCTCAGAAGGAAGCAGAAAAATGTCTTTGTAATCCGAAGCGATGCAGTCAAACATGAGCCCCAGGTCCACGGCAGGAAGGCATCTGATAAACATTGCAATGTATTTGGCTGAGAAGAGCAAATCTCTGGGCTAATATAAGACTGTCTCTGTCTATGCACTGCCTGGGGCTTTCTTCATTATTGTTTTTTTCTCTTAACATGATTTCCTGATTCACAGATTTTTCAGACACATTTGTTTTATTTATAACAGCACTCTAATCAAATGTTCGGTGCTCCTCACCTTCAAGGATGAAATCATAATGAGTGTATAATGAGCTACTCCACAGCCACAAGTTCCCATGCCTTTTAAACCAGCTTCAACAGCTCTGAAATCTTCAGTGCAGGTTAGAGGAATCCTGCTGATTCACATGGCTATTGTCATTGGAAATAAATGAAGATCATATTAATATTCACAATGTCATTCACTTGTATGCTAATTGGAAGGATTGCAAAAAACCCACAAAACCTACAAAGACAAGCACAAAAAGATGTGTGGCTAGAGTAAATCTCAAGGACATGAATAATAAAGTGTTGGATGGACTGGACCTCTGAAACCACCAACTTTTGGGAATTCTTCCTGCATTCCTACAGTTCAACAGAGAGGGCAGCTATCTTACCAGCCATGCTCTCATCCCCTGGGCCCAAAAAAATGGCAAGGATAACACTAAAAGGGCTGGACAGTCTGCAGAGGTCAAGTTCCCCATGCAGGTGGGGAGAGGAGTGCCCTGCTGGGCATCCACCCCATGGTGATGGGTTTGACTGGCCACAGGCAGGTGCTACCACACTTTCAGAGCAGTCAGCTCAAGGTGAGAATTCCTTCCTGCTCTACCTTCTCCCCTTGATCCTCTCAGATAAAACATTCTGATCACTGCAGTGAGATTCTCCAAGTTAAATGTCAGCAATTTTTTCCTTTTCTTTGTTTTCTTAGTTTTGTTTCTTTCTTTAATTTTTGGAAAATTGTTTCCTTGATTTCCCTAGCTTTGATTCAAACTGATTCAAGCCCCAGGCTTTGTCAGCTCAGGACTAGAAAGCAGAGATTCCTTCTATGAAGATCCTGTTCATTGGTTACCTCTGGCCTCTTGTAGAGAAAAAGGGACAATGCAATAAATGATATGAGCCACGAGAGTCATCCATGAAAGAGTCCTCCTCTCAGTCTCACACTAGACCAGGAAGGACATCTCCTGCTTAGCTGGGCCTGCTCTGCTGTGATCTCATTTAATTATGAGCAGACCTCCCCATCTAAGGTGTCTAAGGTGTTACACATCAACAATGTGTAAAGGTGAGAGCGACACTGGGGTTTGCACCCCTCCTGCCATTCTGTCTAGTTGAATTCCTCTGTCTAGTTGAGTTAATTTAATATATTAAATTAATCAATTAGCAGAAATAAAAGCCATCAAAAGAAATGAAGGAAAGAGAACATAGCACACAGACAGGAAGGCATAGTGGGAGGACCACCAATTCCTTGTTTCTCTTTTATACCCTGATCACAGAAGAGTAGAACTGGATCTAAATTATTAACAAGTAATCAAAAATTACTTGGAATTTATTTTCTTTCTGTTTTCTGATTCTTTTCTCTGAGCTATTGTTTCCCTTCCATTGCTGATGGCATCTACAGCACCAAAACCAGACCAGCACTGAGGTCCAGTCACTTTTTCCACGTCTGGATTTAGCTTAGGGAGCAAGGTCCATACCTGAATGCTAGAGCTACTCCATGAAAATCAAGGAATACAAAATGAATAGGTGGAATACACAATAAATAAAGGGAGGGGATGGGGCAGGTATGCTGTTCCTCAGGGCTATAAATTCTTTTGTTTCCATTTGAATCTAATTCCCATATAAGTGGTAGGGTCACACCCTGGCAGAGGACATTGCCTTTGCTGTAAGGCAGAATTTACTGGAGCCTTCCAGCTCCTGAGGCTGTTCCTTTCCCCTCTGCAATCCTGAAATGCTGAACACCATCCTTTCCTTGCCAACCAAGAAGCCTCTCAGCTCCTCCTTGGCTGAAATGCAGTTTTCCAGCTAAGGGAAACTTTTATGAATTGAGATCTTTAAGATACAATCAAGTCAGATGGATTCTAAAAGCTCTTGAGTTCATCTGTATCCTAACCAGTCCAGGGTCATCATATGCCTTGGACCCTGTCTAACCTCACAGAGAATTTCCAAAATCTGCTGGTTTGTGGGGAAAAAAAACCCTGTCTCAGTCTGGTTTTGGTCCTCTCCTTGTCAGGATACACATCCAGCCTCATCTGCTGGGATGTGCCCAGCACTTACCAGGCACCGCAACCTGGCCAAGGCAGCAGACCTGAAGTCCCCAGGCTGAGCTGAGGAGTGTAAATAAGAGACATTTTCACATTTGCTTACAAGGGGGCAGCCCAGAGGAAGGATGCCTGCAGCAAGAGCAGCCAGGCTCAGACAAACTCCTATTGTTTGGGGTCATCTGGTCTACAAACTGTTTCACATGAGAAAATTAGATTATGACAAACCAACTTCTTTGGAGTTTTTTTGTTTGGTTGTTTGTTGAGGGGTTTTTTGGTGTTTTTGGGGGTTTTTTAATTTATTTTTTTTTAATTTAATTCAGCATTGAAAGGATGGAAATAATCATAAATCTGGAAGCAATCACACACACATCACATAGAAATGCTCTGCCTCAGTGCAAGGGAAACAGAATACATCAGTGCTCATTGGCCTGGGGTATCTCTCCCCCCACCAAGCCCATGTCCCAGACAAGTTAAATGTTTCATTAATTAGGCACTAACTATGGTTAAAATTAGGAGAGCTGCAAGGATGTCTCCTTCTCCATCAGACTAATCCTCTAATTAAAAGCAGACCCCCAGCCTGGGCTCTAACTGTTGGTTTGCAGCCACTGAGACTGGGGCTTGGGGCAGCCTGGGGGGGCTGTGGGGCAGGAGGGGATTTGGGGCTGGTGCCTGAGCAGGGAGGACACCAGGAAACACCTGAGGACACCTGGGGACCCCTCTCATCACTCGCCGTGTGGGATGGATGTGCACACTCCCAGCTGCTCCCTGCAGGGAGCCCCAGCTGTGGGTGAACAGAAATGGGGCAAACCACAGTGCTTGGAGGCAAGCATCCCTAGAGAGGGACTCTTGGGACATCCATGTCCTTCACTCACTCAGGAGTGGCAGAAGCCACAGCCCCACCTCAATTCCCCCAGGGTGAGGGACACCTCACAGGCACACCATTTTTCCCTCAGAGGGTCTAAAATCTCCTTACTCCTCCCAGGCTCTCTGTTTTAATTTTAGCTGTGTGCAAAGGTGTCTGTTTTGCATCACCATTCTTGTAAAAGACATCATCATGAGGAGAAATCCCATTTTCTTTCCAAGAAGCATGAGAAGATCTCCTCCATCTATCCATCCAAAGTGCTGTCAGACTGTGATTTGAATCAGAAAACAGTGGTTTTGGCAAGGCATTCTGTCAAGAAACAAAAGCAAACCTGGCCATTGAAGGCAAGAAGTGAGGGAGGAGGACCAGAAAAGAAAACAATGGGGACATTCTGTAGTAACCACAAATCCCAAAGTTTTCTGCCATATTCTGTTTTCCATAAATATTGGCCTCACTTTAATGTAGAGCAGCCAAGAGCTGGTTGTATGAATACAAGCTCCCCAACCAAGAGCTTTAACCAACTATAAATAAAGTTGCTATGACAGACAATAACAAATACAAATTAACAGTGCTAAGGTGCATCTCAGCACCTTCCAACAAAATGGAAAACTGGGACAGGCTGCAAAAAGGCAGATGCTTCCAGGTGAGAAACCAGTGTCTCTCTAGGGGGAATCTACAACATTTGGGGGACAGCCAGGGGAAGGATGGAGAGTTTCTTGCCTTAGTGCACCTAACACTTCAGGAATCAAACCCCCAGATGGGTTAAAATACCTGCAGTTCTCCTGAAACCCTTCCTCCCAGGTCAACACCTTCTCTATGTTTTGGGTTTTCTCAGTTTGCAGTTTCACTTCTGAGCATGAGGAGTGACTTGGGACACATTAAGCAAGTTTTGTTCCCTATAAATCCAGAGTGTTGAAGTTCTCCTAATGGAAAGCTGAAATTGTCACATGAGTAGTCCACTCCAGGAGATGAGTGACTTCATACATCAAATACAGTGAGATTTGAATTGAAACACAAAGGTCTGGAAGGTCTGAGGATATCACAGCCAACACTGCTTCTTGGTTAGCAAATGTGCTTCCTCAAGAAGGACCAGGGAGTGAACACCTCCAAGAAAAGAGCACCACATTTTTAGCTTTGAACAGCAGGTATCAGGGAGTTCCACCTGATATTTTTTAACACACACAATCTGAGACTGGGAAAAGCAACCTTAAATTTCCATTCAAATAAAACACTCCAAGCAAAAATTCAACCATGAAATATTTAACTTCCATTAGTCCTCTCTCCTTGAAATGCAAACATGTTTAGTTCCATCTCTAAACAAAACTTCCAGCAAAAATGTTGGAATCAAAGAAAAGCAAAGCAAAGCTTCATCTTGAGAACATTGCAAGATTAGAGCATTATGAATTATTATTCAGAATTACTCTTGGTTATCATCTTCTCTTGGCTCAAGCACCTGTGAAACATGATTTAATTTGCAAGCCTTTCAGGAGGACTCACATCCACATTTTTTCCTTTTCTTCTAACGAAATATTTGGCCACAAACATTCACCCAGTTCCCATCCCAACACACAGCTTTGACCCTGTTTACTTCATGAGAGCTGATTCCTTCCTAGTCTGAAGTGGGGAATGACTGGAGGCAGGAAAGATACCAAATAAACAACATTTGTAAGAGTTCCCCACAGCAAAAGGAGCTACAGTGCAGTATTTAAACTCTCCCACTGTGCCAGGGAATTTCATCAAAGTGTGTGACCTTGGCAATCATGTGCCTTGGAACCCTGCCAGAGCCAAACGGGGAATTTTCAGTCAAGTAATCATTTCAAAGCTTTTTTTTCTTTCATTTACTGGCATTGAACCCTTAATGGGAGTTTATCATACCTTTTGTCTCTAATGTTAACATGTACAGATATTTACAGAAAAAACAGGCTGAGTTACACTGGGAGAGGAAGATGCTGGAGTCACGCTGCAGAAGTTCAGCTCATAAAGAGGAAAAAAGAGAACCCTGATGTTATTTCAGCTGGAATAGCTACTAAATTCACTACTAGCAGCTTTCCTTGCTGAGAACAGTATCTTTAGCCTGGTCAATGCTTCTGAGATTTTGGCATAAATTTAACTTTAATTGCAAGGAACTTTTTTCTAGCTGAGAACCTGGGCCTGAGTTTCCATCAAGAACCTCGGTGGTAGGTCCATTATGACCTACCTAAAATCCACCCTAAAGAAGACTAAACCTTGGAGAAAGCTACAGTTCTTTCAGAGCCATGTATAGAAAGGGATATAAATATGATTTTTTCACTGGCTACTCAAGGAGATCATACACAGTTTGGTATTTGGCAACTAGAGATCCTGTCTCCCCCAACAACAGAGCAATCAAAAAAGAAAAATAGTAGTAAAAATCCCATCTGACTGACAGAGCAAGAGCTCAGACTCCCTCTCAGGAGGCCAAGCCAAGGAGCACTATGAAGTTTTTCCATGTAGATGTGCCAAAGATTGTGTTTTTTGCTCAAGAGCGTGGTTCAAAAGGGTGAGTCTTGCTGTGATTAAAGCCCCATTATCTTTTGAGGAGGCTCGGGGCAGGCTCTCGCAGTAAATGGATGGGGCTGTGTGGTTGTTATGAATACTCAGAGGGTTCCCTGGAGACATCTGATAATCCAGAGGGAAAAACACTCAACCCCTAGCCCAAACACTGGGCTTGGGGATCACTTTTGGGCAGCAGCACAACACGAGCCGTGAAAAGAGGCACTGCTGGTGCCACCAGACACAGGGAAGATGAGGGCAACAAAGAAACATTTTTGGCCAAAGGGCTGCTAGTTAGAATGTGGGTTTATCATACCCACATCAGCCATCTGCTGTGGCTGAGAAATGATCAGCAACTCCAGAACACGAGTCAGGTAGAATCACAGACAAAGGGTGTTACATGGCAATGCTGTCACACATCCACAGACAGGTAAAAACAGGATGCAGGGAGGTTTTATTTCTCCTGAGCCCGTTCTTTTGCTCCGTCTGCACCTATAACCAGCTAAAACACAGATGTCTGCCTTTTGAAGGGATGGGAGGGTTTAGACAAATCCAATCTGGACATTTTTTAAACACTGTTTTTTTGAATGAGTGAGAAACAAAATACAGCAGAAAACTTGTTCTGAAATCTTTCTGGTCATTAAAAAACCAAACAAACCTAAGAATAAAGGCAAGGGAATAATTTTCATGAATTTCAAAATAGATTATAGGAAATGTCTTATTTTGAAAAACCTCACAGTTCATATTCTGATGCTTCCCAAAGTTCAACTCTTTGAATTGTTTTGCAAACACTGGTTTTCTTTTCATAAAAATTACTTCACAAGCTTCAGGAAGGATAAATAGCCTGAAAATTAAAGACAACACTGAGTTTTCAGTCAAGCAAAACCATGCCTGGAACCACAATGAAAAATTTGGGGCAAGAGGGTGTGTATCTTACTTCATTTCATTCAAAAACTTCCACAAGCCTCTTTTACTTCAACCAGCTTTTCTCACAGATTTGCATGGGTTTTGGTTTTTGTTTTTTTTTCCCCAGTTTGGCCTTAGAACTACCTCATGTCTTTCATGCCCTCATCAATCAGTCAGGGGGTGCTCTCCCACACCCTTGAAGAGGGTGGAGGGCAGCTAGAGGAGCTGTCAGAGGGGACAGACTGTTCCCACGGTGGGCAGGAATGTGGCAGCCCAGGAGCCATCCCTGACTGATGCCTGGAGGAGCTCTTTGTTCAGGAGGGGCACAGGCAGCCTCATCCTGGTCTGGTCTGCTCTGAGTTGAGCCAAAGTTGAAGCAGCCAAGATTCCCAGTGACATCCCTCACCAAGGAGGGGAGGAGAAGGAGGAGAAATGAACTGCATGGAAACAAATCGATTCAAATGGTGTATTACAGATATATGTAGGGTGATACATGCACCTCTCTGGTGTCTGCCTAGGGATTGTGTCCCTCACTGCTGTGCAAGATCCAGACAAGGCACTCCTAAGGACGATTTGTGTCGTTTGCTGCAGCTTTCTCAGTCAGCTCAGCTGAATTCAGGGCCATCAGTGCTCATTTCTGGAAGTGCACTGGGATGGGGGATGTAGGGTGCCTGGCTGCAGTCACTGAACTGGGTGAACTCGGCTCACACACACACAGAAAGAAAAAAGGAACCACTAAAACCATCTCTACTTCCAATCCACTTCCAAATGAATTGGAAACAGGCTTCAATAAATCTGCCTTGTGAATGAGGCAAGCAGTAGATGCCTTAGACCACCTGTTGGGATGGGGCGTTGGACACGCTGAATGATTGTTGTGTTCTCAGACCCAACCCACAGAAAAATAATGGCATGGCCACAATCCCTGCTCTTGTCCTTGCCATCGGGACAGGCCCTCAGCCACACAAAGGGACAAAGGCAAAACTGGTACTGTGGTTTAAATGTTTGAAACCAGGCTGGCTCCAATGACTAAGAAAAAAAGGTCAGGGCAGAGGAGAGGAGAGGATTAAATGGAAAGATGGCATTAGGATAGGTATGGATCAAATGCTCCATAAATGTTTTATTTGCTAAAATGTGCTTAATAGCAGTGGAGGAACCAGACCTGAAGGGGAAGGGACATGGTTGTCCAACTGGAACATACATTGCAGGACTATTCCCTAATGCAGTGGTTAAAACACTGGGCAAGCTGCTGAAATAACAAAAAAACAGGCTTAGGGACTGTAAAAACATAGGTTTACATCATTATATAAGGCACCTCACCAGTCTTCCTTCTGAAAAATATTATATATATTTTATATAAAAATATAAATAAACAATAAACAAATATATCTATTTATATAGAGAGCTCCAAAGTTAGCTATTGGAACTGCCCTGCATTTCAGTCCTGTCAGGTCACCTCTCACCCGACCACTTTTCATCCAAGCAGCACAAAAGATGTCACTCGTGAGGAGGGTTCTCTCAGCAGGTGAAAGTCTCCAGCCTGGTAGCAAGTCGCCGTGCCAGGTGCTGGGGTGGGCAGAGGAAGGGCCACTGTGACCACCTGCATCTCCGTGGAAGGAAAGTCAGGGAAGTTCTCTCGTGTGGAAATATATTTTATTGTAGCAGTGCCCATGCCATGGCTGGTTAGAGGGCTTGAGTCCAACTAAAAATGCCAACTCATTTTGGGAATTTCATTACTGTGCCTTGAAACATGGCAGAACTTTCTGTGTCATTTCTCTGAGAAGGCAAGAAAAAGACATTAACTCCTGTCATAAAAAAATATAGTGGCCTCTAAATCGCTCCAAATACAGTCGATATTAAATAAATCATTACGAACAAATAAATTTTGTGGCAGCTAATTGGTGCCGTTTGTCGAATTTCACCACATGGTGGCAATAGTAGTAAAGGTTTGATGAAAAAGATTTTTCTGGAAGCTCCCAAGACATTTAAACCATAAACTGGGCTGCTGTTCAGTTTACCTTGTGGCATAATATAGCTCTATCTCTTTTTTTGTGTGGAGAAATCAACTGTCACAGCTCCCTTATTCAAAACTCTGTGCACTTCTCACTCACACATCTGGTGAGGACTACAGACAATTTAAGAGATTTTTTGGAATGTCTTCTTCACTTCTTTTTTTCCCTCCTGTCTTTTCCTCCTCCAAAACACATAAGTGCAGCTTCTGTGAAATGTTAATTCACAGAAGGATGTATTCTCAGAATCAGGAAAATTGCGACATTCATTTCTTTAGCAAATGAAGGAGACTTCATAACACATAAGTTGCCCAAATGTTCCAGTAAGGTCAGCTATTTGTAAACCAGATTAGTTGCCAACAGAAGAAGAACAAAAAATCCCTCAGAAAACAAAATAAATAATAATAAAAAAATCCCAATCCAACCACCAAACAGAATTAAAAAGCAGTACTTTGGAGTTGAAGTATGACTTCATTACAACTTCAGTTGCTAGTGGTGACTGACCAATATTGCAACATCATTTCTAGAGGTAATAATAAACTCCTATCATCTTTCATTCTGCAGAAATACAGATTCAGGGCTGGTGTTCACCCACCTCCAGGGTGGAGCGGGTTTGGCTGGTTTGTACCAGGCACAGTGTGCACCTTTTTAGTAGGCAAGGAAACAAGCCACAAGGGTGAACAGGATACAGGTTGTATTTTAGGTAGTCAAATAAATATGTGTATTGTGGTCTGTCTGATAGACATGTGCCCCTTCAAAGCACCCTACAGTGATGGTGAAGGCCTTTAGGGTGTTCATGACAGTCCCATTGAGGTGTTGGTTGGTGCATGGGAAGGAGAACAGAGCAGGAGCTCTCTCCCATGCAGAATTTCATCATGGCAGCACACACACAAGTTAACACCCTGTTTCTGAGAGAAGTGCCAGGGATTTATGGCTCTCCCAGGGGATTTGCTGCTGTCTCAGCCATGCTCCAGGAGCCCCATGCAGTGTTGTCTGCAGCGCTGGATCAGCAGTGGCATTTCCTGGAGCACCTGTGTTTTTCTTGGAGGTCTCTCCATACTGACCAGACCTGATGTTGCTTATCTCCAGTGATTAGGTCAGCTCATATCTCCAGGACTGGAAGGAATGATATAAAAACATACCATCCTACACCATCCCCGATGACCTGCCTGCCAGGAAGCAGTTTATTTATATGTCCCAGGCACTCGTTTAGATATGTGCAGGCAGACAGGTGCAGATTGAGCAGGAAAAGCCCCAGAAAAGTGTTTTAACCCTGTGGTCACCCACTCACATTGCCAGGGAGGGTCCGGTACACACACTCCACTGCATCACTTGGGACCACCTGGCAGCTGCCCAGACTTTTGACACTGCTTCAGGGGTGATCACATCCATCCTGGCTAGCAGAATATGGTTTTCACACCTTCAGGAGGTAACCAAGCTGCTTGAGTGAAATCAGACATCACCTGAGCCAGGCTTTTAAAAATGTCCCTTGAATAAAACCCATGACCAGTTACCAGATGGTGCAGGATGATTTGGCAATGGTAACACCACTCCTGCCTTTGCTTGGGACCACCAGCCTAAACTGCATCATCTAGAGCAACTCCCCTGTGGCCATGCACCACTTCTCTGCCACAGCCCAAGCTCTGCCCTTTTCTCCCCCGGGGCAGCCCTGGTGGAGTCGAACAGCCACTGGAAACTCTAATATCATCCCTGTGAGTGGTTCTTTGCCAGTTTACCTCAGCAGAGCACTTACTCCAAGCACCCAGGGCTGACAGAAAGCTTTTCCTGCAGTAGCTGTGCCACCGGTGTGGGCAGCTCAGGCCATCCCACAGTCCTGCTTTGGGAACAAAAACCTGCTTGCAGTTCAGATGTTCAATGGAAAGGGGTTCCAAGAAGGGAGCCATCAGTAAAATGGATCTCTGTGTCTGAGGAGAAATCTTGCATGACATCTTTCCCCATGAGTCCAACAAAAACAGCACATCAGTTACTCCAGTGGATTTAATTTCACATGTAATTCGTGGACAGATGCCCTAAACTGAAAAATACTCTGCTCCCAGACACTTGGGTTGTGTACGAGTGCATGCCCACTGCTAAACCATATACAACTTTTTATTTGTGTTCTTCCTGAGACTGCCACAAAGCCCAAGTCCTCAAGGGACCAGTATTTTTATGGTGGTTTTCCTAAACCATTAACATAAATCACTTAGAAAGGACCATAAAGAAACAGTGCTGGGATCTCATACTGAAACTGCCTCAAGTAACCAGGTTAACAATTATCACACATGAAAATAATATGTAATAGCTGCAACTCTGTGGTATGCCCCCAGGATTTCATGGTTGCTTTTGGATAAGGAGAGGCAGGATACTGGTGCAGTTGGACAGCTCTGGAGACATCTTTTGCTGCAGGACTTTGGAGGCTTTTGTCCTTGCTTAGGACAGAACACATCCCTCAGGCACATCTTTTCTGTGTGCCCTTGGTCTAATATTGGTGCTTTTAACTGAATTCTGTATTTCTCAAGAGCTGTTAATATCCTGGAGAGCCTAAATGGAAGGTGTTCAAACAGCAGAAGAAATCAGTATGGCAATTTAGTTGGCTTATATCACAATTTAACAGGTGTCTGAAGGTCTATTTGTCATTTAGCTAACTGAACAACACGTTCAAGGAAGACACAGACCTTATCCTAATTTTCTCCTTAGCACACCAATCATTACTGTAGGATATAAATCAATCAAAGAAAAAACCACTCAGCCAACTCTGCTTAGCAGGCAGACATAGCAGGACCTTCCTCACTCTTTCTCAGGGAAGACTGGGCAAAACTCAAACCCCAACATCTGATAGCAAAGAGGAAAATACAATTAAGTTTCTCTTCCTACCCATTTTTTATTTCTTTTAAATGCATTGAAATGTACTATGCCCTGAACTGATGCTTGTAGGAGTAGCAGAGCCTGTATATGCCTAGAATATTTGCTGTACAGTCCATCCAGCACCCACCAGGACACCAACTTTCTGCATCCTGAGGGAAAGATGATGAGCATCACACAGTCTCCCACTATCCACATCTGGGGCTGTCCTCAGCAGCACCATTTAATTGAGTGCCACCTAAAATCAGGCCAATCATTATTTGCTGGTGAATATACATCATTAGCCATTCTCTCAGCTCACTTTACAAATGTTACTGCTCTTCTTTCAGTAGACAGAATTGACCCTTCATGAAAGATTTCCCTTTTCATGCATCAAACAGTGTTAATCAATATCCAGTATTCAGTGTTACATCCCTTCCCAGTATGCAAGACCTTCCTGAACACCTTATCTGACTGGCCATCACTCAGGCCATTAGAAATGCCTGATTTCTTCAGGCATTTCTCTTACCTTCACACTTGTCTCTGCTGTATTTGACAGAAAGTATTTCAGGCAGCAGAAAGCGTTGAGATGTGTTAGAACTTCCTTGCAGTAAATATGTTTAGTTAACACAGGGATAGAGAGCCAAGGAAGGTCAGGCTGACACTGGGAGCACACGGTGATTCCCTCTGTTAGCAGGTGGTGTCTCAGCCAGCTCCTGCAGGGACAAGGACATGGCTGGGAAACCCAACCAAGGACAGTGAGCAGATACACCCGACTCCCGTGTTCCCCCTCACCAATATGTGTGTTAACACAGCTGTAACTGAGAGCATGCCAGCAGATGCTGGGATTTCTCCTACCCCTTGCCTTGCTCAGCTGCAGAACCCAGATTCTCCAGCTATTCCTCCTTCCTTCAAAGAAGGGACGTGGAAGCTGCTGAACAAAGCCAAGCACAGCCTATAGCTCTGCTTTTTATCTTGCTTTTGATGATGCTGCTTAATCTCTCTCTGAACAACAGCCAGTTGCAAGAAAGCAAGAGAGCAAGGTCCTTAGGACGAGATGATGGATGGAGCCATGGAGTTCAGAGCACTTTGTTCAGCCACTCAAGTTCTTTCTTTAGATAATGATAAAGTTAACTGGGTCAATTTTAGAGGTTTATAGCAGCAGAATGGCTATGAATTGACAAGTCATGAAGTGCATAACCCACTTAGAAGTCATCAGGCTGACACAACACAGACTGTACCTGGAATATCCAGTCCTGGTATGTTTTTAATAGACTAATTGTCTTATAGATGGCATGTCTTAAATAATACTAAAATCCTGGCTTCCCTGTTCAATGTTATCCTGGTTTTATTCTTAATATCACCACCTACTAACCAGGACAATACCCAGGCTTTCCTAAATTCATGCCAAACCACCCATTAACTACTGTGAGCTGATACCTCTGAGAGCAGGAGCAAATCCCCACAGAGGTAAATTAGTTTAATTCCACTAACTTAAATGGAGCTTTATTTTCTCACAGCAAGCAAGTAACTCCCTGTCTTGGCTTCTGAATTAGTCCCATATGTAAAGCAGCACCTCTTCAATGAGTTAGATGGACTCATTTTGTTCTGATGCGAAATCGACCATAGAGAAATGGCAGAGCTATGTCAGCTTACATTGGGCTGTGGAGTCCAGAGACATTTTCTCTTTGCCATGCTTCTCTCTTGCTCTTCCAGTGAATATGGAATTAGGAAATAATGAAGGAAGCTGCCATGAGAATGTGTTGTCCTTGCAACTTGACCAACATTTTATCTACCCAGATGGAAACCCAGGTGGTCTTCTAAAAGCAGACAGTAACCCAGCATTTTACAGACTAATGGTATTTTCAGCCCTGACCAAAACAGACAGGCTTAGAGTGTCCTTTCCTTGTCCTTTCCTTGAGTTTTTTTTGTAATGGTTTAATTTCAGTGAATAGAGGGTCATGCTCTCAGCAATGTACACGAGACCACATTTGTGCCCAGATCACCCGTGCAGCTCAAGGTACACTTGTTAATTTAAGCTGCAAAGGGGCAGGGGTATTCTTTGAAGAGGGCAGTGCTGTATAAAGGGAAGGCAGGGAGGCAGCATTCTCCTTCAGATTTGTGGTTCTGTCCAAATGCATCTATTTTTCCCCTTTTCTTTCAGTCTGCTCAAAGGATCCTCCAGAGATGACCATGAAACACACAAAAAAAAAAAAAAAAAAAAACCAAAAAAAACCAAAAAAACCCCAATCCTCTGAGCCACCAATTGAACCTGCTGAAAATTCCTTGCCATGGTTATGAGGAATTCCTCAGAATTGCCAAGGACATGGTGCAGGGGAGGGACATTAAAGGAGCCTTGGTGCAAGTCAGGGGGGAAGTCCTTGGTTTGAACGAAAGCATTGCAAATTGCACTGCAAGTTGTATGTCAGTACAAGTTTGTACAACTTTTCCTCTCTGAGCAGTCGGTTCATTGCTTCCGGAAGGAGAAGCAATGGAGTGAAACTTTGATATTGTTTAACAAAGCAATCTGTGTGTGAGAGTCAGGGTGAGGTCTTGGCTTTCAGGTTGGCTCTTGGCATGCAGGGAAACCCAAGAAAAAGCCACCTCTTCCCAATCAAGAGAATGCTGCTGATTTTCCAGCCTGTGAAAGAGAGATGACTGGCCCAGGGATATTTTAGGTAGCAAGTTATAGCAGTTGTATTGCTGTACTGACACAATCCTGCTTGTAGCTGAAATGAAACGACACAGCAGATTGAGAGCAACTTTCACAAACTGAAAATCAATATATTGAACTAATAATACATTTGAACATGCAAATTCTGATCCGTGTCACATCTGGAGCATTCTGGAAGCTGCAGCAGCATTGTTAAGTCAGCCTATTGCTGAAGCTCTTCTTTGGACCAGCTGGTGCCATGCGCCCATCCCACTTGCACACTGGTGTGGAGTGGTGTTAAGTCCACACCTCCACTCAGTTCACTCATCCGTGCTCTTCCCAGCTTTCCATGCAGGGCCAGAGACATCACAGTTTGTTTGCTTGTTGTTTCTTGGTTAGTGCCTCTGACAAGTTCATAAAACAATATTAATGGATCAACTCAGAAAACAAAAGATTTACATATTTTAGCAAGCTGAAAAACAAATAAATTTACAGTTAGCACTGAGACCAACAGAATAAGCTTGTTTGGGACAGAATGTTATGTTTGCATTCAAGTTTGAGAAATTTCATTAGATTTTATTTTTTTAACTGGCATTAAGGATGGTGGCAAGTATTAAGATATTTCATTGGAAAATCAAAACATTGTGTTTTGAAGGATTTTTCTGAATGTTTGGTCATTTGCCTCAGCAGAAACAATTCTGCAGAAATGAGACAAATTCTCAAAACAGTTTTATGTTGCTGAATCTCTATTAAATAAAAATAAAAATAAAACATGTAGAGAAGTTCTCAGCATTACTTCCAAACTGTAAAATAGTAATTTTTGATTTTTTAATGGTACAGATTAAGATGGGTCTGGGGGGGCATCACCCTTGCAGTAACTCTATCCAAGGCAATGGATTTACTCGGGACAACTTTTGGGTCGTGGTATTTCTAAAGTCTTGAGTAGTTCATTTTCAGAATGTTCTTCAATGAACATGCCAGATAACAGCCCCAGTGTTTGTAGAAGACAAAAGAAGCAGGATTTACTCAGACAACACCACTCAGGTGCTGAGGTGGGGACACAGATGGGCAGTGGGTGCAGCCAACTGGTCAGGACAGCAATGGCAACACCTCTGAAAGGGGCCTGCCTTTGGCCTCCTCTTCCTACTCTCACTTCTTGCTTTCATTTGTTTTTTTCATTTGGTATGTCAGGTCCTTCAATTTGAATTTTCACTGTGTCATTAACCCACATTTTAGAGGTTCCACCCTTCCATTTCGCCAGCCTGTGGCAGCTCCACTTGTGCAGCCCATTTAGGTTACCCAGGAGCCAGACTTCATACATGGCAGAGAGAGAGGTCACCCACATAAAAGCCCATGAACCTTTCAGACAGGGACAAGTGTCCTTCCAAGGAGCACACACAGTTCCAAAGGGGAGGCAGAGGAGTTAGCATTAAAATAAAGTGTTGGTTTATTGGAGTTAAATACACATAACTGGGAAGCACTCTCCTCCATAAAATGGAAAAATATCAGCTATTGTGGGCTGTTTGCCAAGGATCCGAATTGTCATGAGCAAGCTTCTCTAGGCTCATTTTAAAATCCCTGTGAACGCTGCTGCCAGTCACACATTAGGTTCAGGACGAAAAGAAACCCTGGAAGCTGCTGAGAATCCATAGGGCTGCCAGTTCTCCCAAATCCAAGTGTGGGACTCAGCCGAGCTTTCCCTACCCCACAGAAATCAGATGTCATCATGTCTGAGCTCCTTCTGTCCATCCCCCATGCAGTGGAAGCAGAGGCAGCAATCAGCTTGCTTTTGTTTGCGAGCTTTCACAACAGCAAAGGGGTTGGCTGAAGATCAGGTGTCTGCATCCCTATTTTCTAGGAAGCCCCAGGCTGCTGTCCAGCTCCATCTAGACAGCTGTCCACACTGTCACACTCCTCTGGATGGCCTGGATGGCCATAGTGGCACATGATGGGCTCAGTCCACCCACAGGTCACTGTGCCCTGATGTCCAGCCATGGGCCTCGCTAAGGCCATTAAAACATGCCTTGGTTTTTGCATGTTTTATACTTTGCCTGGCTGTTTGTCCATGAGCCTGACAGCAGCCACATCAGACCTCATCCGTACCCAGGGCCTGGGGAACCTGCTCAGGTGTAAACCTCTGAGCATGAATAATACATGTTACCAGCCATATGTGCATGCGACATTACAGGTAGATGTGTGTGTGTGTCAGCTCTGGGGAACTGATCCAAGCATGCAGCAGGGAGGCAAATACTGCACATTGCACAAGCTCCCTGAAGTGAGGAGGGAGTGTAGGACCCCCTGCCACAAAGTGCTTATTTGATTTCATTTTAGATAAGGACATTCCAAAGTTAAAATCCATGCCTTGATAGTGGTGATGAAAAATGAAACTAGTGTTGAATGCACACTGCCATTCCTTTTTTCTTTTTTTTTTTTCCCACAAAGACATGAGCAAGTTCTTTCTAAATTATAAATAATATATGATACCTGGAAAAGAAGGAAAATTCAGAGGTAAAGCTCAGCCTCTTGACCTCATTGCTGTGCAGCTGAACAGCCAATACTGGGACACAATTCCAAGACAGACTGTGGGCATGTCCATAGCTGCGCACAGCTGAGAAAATAAAAGACGCTCACCTAGGGCAATAACCCAGATAAAGCATCACCTTTCGCCTCCACCCCAGCAGCTGGGGTGTCACTGATTTCCCCAAAGCCACCGATTAGAGTCCAGTGTTACCCCCCTCCCCCCAACCATGGCAGCAGGACACATGGGTGGCAGTAGCACGTACCTCTGAGATGTGCTCATAAAGTCACCTCCTGATTTTCTTCTTGAGTAGATTTTCACTACTCCAGCTGCACAAGTTGAATGCACTGTGTGTTTTCCCCTGGTGCAGGGTGATAACAGGATGCCTGGAGGCACAACTGAGGATGTGTGGGCAACCTGGGCTGGGCTGCTGCTGTTTCCAGGAGAAAGCAGCTTAGGGAGGATTTGGAACATCCAGCAGTGATTTTTTTATGTCAGTGTTCAGGAAGACAGAGATAGTTGGGAGGATTTGGGGTGTTCATTTTGTGTTTAACAGAAACATTATTTTAAGTGATTCTTTGCTGAAGCAAAGCTGATAAGCCTCAACACTGAAATGCAGGTTAATGGAGTAGGGAAGGTTTGCATGGCACAGCCTCAGTTTTGGAAGAAAACCAGCAAAGATCAACCTGTTTTAGCCACAAACATCACACAGGCTAGCAGAGAGCCATTTCAGGCTGCTGTCTGCACTGAGGAGGTTTGGTCTTTCAAATCTCGCTGTATGAAAATCCCTTTTGCAGTTTTCATTGGACAAACAGTGGTTGCTTTGATGCAGATTGCTGGGGAGGCCCCAAACATCTGCCACTGCTTTCCTCCCACCATCCCAATGCACAGGGGGAGGTAACTCAGGGAGAGGCATATGCACGTTTTCTTTGCTGCTGTTTCAGAATATGGTTCATAAGTTTTAATTCTAGTGATGGCCTGATGATGTTACCTGCTGACATGCAACCAGAATTGTGACCTGCGGCAGGTGAGCAGGAGCCACTCGTGGGCAAGCTCTCAAGGTGTCCCGCATTAAGTCCACAAAGTCACAGCGCCTTTCTGAAGACAAAAAACTTTAAAAGAGATTTAAAGGTAAGAACACGCACTGGCTCATTCAGGCAGAACCACTTTGCCCCCACCCTGAGCCTATCTTTAATATCTAATTATCAGGACTAATGACTGATTATGTGTCTCCAGTGTTCTCGGCCTTTAATAATTCCTGTCCCAATATGCTTTACCACTTTCCGGGGGAAATGTTATCTGAAGTGTGAAATTAACCATTCTTTTGTTATGAACTCACCACTTGGCCATAGCTGCTACATAGTTTCAAACCTGAAACATATTTGAACTGTTTCCAAGTTCATCTAGATCGTGACCCTGTGTGTTTTAATAATTATAATTTCCTCAGTAAAGTACAACTCTAGAACCAGAGAAAAAAATCTACAGACAGCTGCAGGGGTAGGGATGGCTGACCTTAATGATGAGCTTTACAAATATAGCGGGAGGAAAGCAATAAATCTCCAAAATCAAAGTGCTTTTTCATTTTAACCCCTAGTATGCAGCAGTGCCCTGATGGTGGAGGGGAGCAGACCTTCCTGCAGGCTGCCCCAGTGACAGTGGAGATGGAAATATAGAAGGAGAATACAGAGGAGGTATCAGATTGATCTTCCTTTTCCTGTTGAGCTTCTCCTGTGTCAGATTTTCGTCTCCAGAGCGGTGGTGTTATTCAGCTGAAGGCAGCAGGATTTGCCCCTGCTCTGCAGAGCCCTGGGTATGCATGCACATGTGAGTAATCCCGTTGGAATCAAGGACTTGAAGGAGGAGCGCACACATGAGTAATGTTTTGTAGATACAGGGGCTGGAATCTGGGCCACATGGCTCAGGACAAAGAGACATGTCAGTTCTGCATAAATAACACAGGCATTCGGCTCCCAAACTTCAACCTACTTAGCAAGTGCCAGAGTCACTCTTTCCGTCCCACATCTCAGGAAGCAGGGACAGGAGATCAGGGTGACCTTGGCAGGAGCTCAGATGAGCCCAGGGAGTGCTCGTGGCACACAGGGAGAGGTGGGTGCACTGCAGCCAGCGTGTTCTGGTGGGGCAGGGAGTGGAATCCCACTGTGCAAGAGCTGTGCTTCGTGCTGTGATCTTACTGGGAACAAAAGCCTGCTGCAGGGTGCTGTAGGTGCCATCCCTGCTACAGGGGAATTTGGACCATAGGGGAGAAAATAGACTCTGTTTCTCTTCCAAGCACTTTCCCTCTGTACAGCAATCAACTCCTGAAGCCTCAATGAAACAGGGTTAAATAACAATCAAAGGAGAGATCCAGGGCGAGAGACCACCCAGGTCAGGGTGCGTCTGCAGGCATGCATTGCTCCATGCAGTGTAAGACTTCTCTTAGCCACTTCTGGGAGATTTTACCATAGGAATATGACTAACACAACACTTGGCAAAGCAAAGACTAATAGTGTGATTGTTCTGTCGGCTTCTTCCCTTCTTGAGTAATATCGTGCTGAGCAGTGTTCGAGGGAGCGATCTGAAAGGCCTTTTCATTATTGTATCGAAAACTCCTCGGACTGCAGATCTCTTAATCAAAGGACTTTTATGTAAAGTCACATTTTTTCCAAAACCAGAAAAGTTCAGGCTCAGAGCATAAACATTAGACTCATTATTTAGAAATAGCAAGTAAGTCCTTTGGGTTCTGGTATCAGATCAAAGCTAAAAAATTAAATTGCTTCAGAAAAAAAAAAATTAGTTCATTTTGGGAATCAGCATATTTCTTGTTTGCTTTTTCATTATGGAGCTAAAAAAAGGAATAGTGAGATTCTGTCGGTGGTTTTCAAGTGTTTTCCAAAACTGGATGGATGCTGCATGCTAAGTACTTCCACAGTCTGTGGAGGCAGAAAATATTTTGTTGACATGACAATAAAAACATTCTGCAGACTTATCGAATTATTTTCTCCGTCATCATCCACAGCCACAAGAAAGCAGCATGATCCCCACACTGCTGTGGAGCAGAAACCTGCTCTCAGCTGGCATTGCATTTGAAATGAAGTACTGGAACCTGCCCCAACACGTGGAGGAAAAGATTTTTGTCCAGGTTGTGAGTGAGACTTGGGAAGAGGACTCAGGTCAGCAGCGTCCCTCACCAACACATGGCCTGACCACGTTGTTCCAAAGAAATCATTCCTTTTGAGACTGCCGGGTGATAACCACTTTACTAATGATGGTTTGGGCAAAGATAATTAGTTTATTATTGCTAACAGGTTCAGCACCACTATTCTGGTCTCCAGTGCTGTCCATCTTCCTCCAGCTCTACCCATACTTCTGTCTCCTTGCTTGTGGCTCCCACCTGGTTTTCAGGTTGTGGGCACATGAGTGATGGAATTGGCTCTTGGCACAGGTGCAGGATGGAGATGTGGGGGTGGTGCAGAGCCATGTCCCACAGGTCAGACCCTGCCAAGACAGACACTTTCTCCATCCAAGACAAATTGCCCCCTGGAAACAGCTGCTGCTGAAAGCAGCTCCCACCCTCTTGGTGGTGGTGGTGGGTGCTGAGTCCATGGTGACATCTGCCATGCTGACTGTGTGACATCTCAAGAAACAGGGAGCAAGAGGAGGGACCAGCCTAATATTTGGAATTGCTTTTTTATACCTTTGCCTTCCTGATTTTTTTTCCCCAGCATCCATTACCTGTTTTAATTCACAAGGCAAATGTGACCAACCTTAATTCCTGCTGAGTTTTGAGAAATCTGTAAGTGCCTTAAAGAGATGAGGGACTCTCGAGAAGTACTGAGGAGACCAGGCTGCTGAGGGCTGAGGAATGGCAGAAATGCCCACATGTTTTCTGTTTGTGACACCGTGGCTGATGGGAATCCTTTAATCACACAGTGACTCTACCTTTACACCAGTCCTTAAGATGTTTCCCTTATCTCTAACTTTCTGTGGATGGCTGGGGTTTTCCCTGCCTGGTTCCTCTGTCACCTACAGATGGCTTTCAGTGCTTAATTCTTGGGAAATGTGAGTTGTCTCCATGACTCAGCTGCAGTTTCCCTGCTTGGCTGACACATGGTGTTTCATCTTTTTGCTTCTCAGTCCCCATCTGTACAAAGAGGTCAGTAACAAGAGGAAAACAACCATAGCAGGGCCAGCTACACACAGATCCCCAAGTGTTGAGGGGCCACATATTTTCTTAAATGAATTGGTCACATGATACTCACAATACTCTTTTTTTTTTTCTTTTTCCTCCTTTACTGGGTAATTGAAACTTCATAGACATTAAGAATCTGAAACATGCGTAACAGTTCTTTATATACAAACAGCTTTTTCTCTGCAAACTGAGGGGTTTGTGAGGAAGAGACTTCTGTGAGCACTGGAGTGAGCAAGCACCTGTTTCCCACAAGTGTTACAATTCCCACAACTGGCAGGAACAGTTGATATTCAGGGTATAAATGCAAATTTTCCATCTCTACATTGCAGGATTATCTGCGTTGTCCCCAGTTAAACCTCCTCACCAAGGATATAACTAAATCTTCCCAAATGACCATGCCCTGCTCCCTCTAATAAGTTCTGCCTTCATCTGGCCTCACTTCTGTCCAAGTTTTTGCATTTCCTAGAGATTCAACAGTTGAAGACCTCAATTAATCTCCTAGACCCGGAGGTCTCCAGCTAGAGGAGACAGGAGGCCCAAGAACATGGGTGGAGGAGTTGGTCCCTGGGTCTTGTTGAATGGGAGACATGTGGCCATCAGGTTGGCACCATGCCAATGGAAAGGTCCCTGCTGGAGCCAGGGGGTGTAATTCAACCTTGTAAATTCAGTAACATGGGAACCAATTACACAGAAATCCAAGCTCCAGCAGGCAAGGCTGCACTCTGCTGCTCTTAGGCAGATGACACACAGAGAAGGTCGGGATTGAGCTGATGCTGAGCTGGCAGCTCTGGAATTCATGTTCTGTCTTCAGAAAGGAGGCATAATACATAAAACTTCTTCTGACCACCCACTGCCACGCTGCCACTCAGCCCTGACCCATCATTTGGGAAATTGCTACTTGAGGAAGGAAAAGATAAATCAGTGTACTTTAGAAAAATAACTTGAAACTCTGACTCAAGGCAGGGAATCAGAGGAGAGCAGAGTCCAAACATTTCTGCTAGTTTAGTAAAATGGTGTGATATGATCTATTGAGCAGGGGAAGTCAAAGACAAACTGCCCTGCAGACATTGCTGGGCAATGTGAAGAGGCACCTGGGAAGAAACTTTCTGGCAAAAGAGCTGGGCTCAAGGAGGTAGAAGTGGTCCTTTCTTGGATGTTATTTTCCTTAACTACCTTCAGCACCATCTGATGGAGCTCACTGATCACACCATCACACTCCCCACCACAGGGAGATCTTGTGTTATAGACTCTTGGACACAGAGAGCTGGTGCTGGAAGCCAGGAAAGCAGCTGGGAAAACACACCACAGCCGAGGCAGCTCTGCACAGGCACCACCAGATGGGGTCTGGACACGGAGACCCGGCCTCCAATGACCCTGCACCCCACTCCAGGGACAGCGCAGCATCACATCATGGCAGGAAAGCTGATTTTGGGGAAATGGGAATAACACCCGCACAAATCACTCCCAACTGAATTGTTCGTGGACCTTCAGGCACCATCAAAGTCAGGCACACAGCAGGTTCGTGGCCAAATTCACTCACACTGCGAGGGGGGAGAGTCAGCAGTAAAGAGATGTTATTCTGTGTTTGAAGGAAACACTCAACCAGAGTCCTATTTTTCTTTCTATATGAGAGTAAATTTGCCATAGCTGCAAATGAACTGCAGCAATCCACTACAAACCAGGACATTTTTTAAAAATCACTTTATTTCATTGCAATCAGAAATTTCAGAATTTAAGGAGTAGAAAGTATTGATTTAAATAATTACACCATTTTATAATCTTATACATAAAAATGTCTGCCTGTAAATATGGGAAAAAGGACATTATAAGCTTTTGAGGAGAAGAGTCTAAGACTCAGGAAACCTTCTAGTTCTCTGAAACTCATAATTGGTCACCTGAATGTCTTTTAAACTCTGGTCTGCCTGCATTTTTGAACTTTTTAACTCTGCAGGGCAGATGGCAGAGATGTTCTACTTGTTTCTCATGCCCAGACTTTACCCTTCAGTGCTCCACTTGTTCCCTGCACACCTTGAGTCCCGGCTGTCACTCTTTGCCTCTGAGCTACTCTGAGAAATTTTCATGTCTCTGGACTATAGTTTCTCTCTCTGTTTCATATCTGAACCTGTCCCTTCCCTTCCATATCTGCAGTTAGAAAGTATCTCTTCTTTTCTGGGATTATTTACTCGTAATCACTCTGTAATTACATTGTGGAGCCCTGTCAAGCTCCCAGGAACAAAGCTCATATGAAGGATGCAAAAATGGACCTCTCTCTCAGGGGAAATTGTGCTATGGCAGACATGAGGAAGTTGTTTGATCATTAGCCTTATCTAGAACAAATTGCACATAATAACTTTTAATATTTTCTATCAGATTTGGTTCCTCAGACAGACATAATTTTTTTTTTAAATTAAGCTGTATTTAACTGAATCATCTAAGTATATCTGAGCCCCAAAATAAGGTACTTAAATGTGCATTAAAAAATAAACAAATCACTAGTTCACTGAATGTGGCCTTTGTTATACTGCCCTTGACACAGGCTTTAGAACTCAAAACTCTTGTATTGACTTAAGATAAATGCTGCAGACCATAAGCAATGCATTGTTCTTATGGAACCCAATAATCTAGTCCTTTTATTTAAATATGATATAAGTAATCCCAGAGCCAATGAAAGCATGGAATGACTAGGTGCTACGTTCCACAAATACTGTATTACATAGAAGAGTTTAACTCCTTATCTGAAAAACAGTTGGCTGTGACCGTATTAACAATTATATTATCAGTTTTCCTTGGCAACATTTATGTGTCAAAACGTATCATGGGTTTCACAGCTTAGTTCCAGAAATAGGCTGTGGTCTGGGTGACATCATACCTTCCTCTGTAAAACTTTTTTTTTTTTTTCCTTTTCATCCTTCCATAAACACTTGTACTCCCAGCCCTACGCTGGACCCACTCAGGCCATTAAGGCATAACGAGCTCTTCCCACCATTCAGCATCCCTGCTTGGCAGGAGGGTTGAAAAGTTTACCAAAACAGCACGTTTTGTGCCGGAGAGCAGGAGCCCTCACAGCGCTGCTGTGGCAGGGCAGGAGAAGCCCAGAGGCCACGTTAAAACCGTGAGCACTGAGCAGAGAGGAGGCACTGGGGGCTGTGGGTGACTGGACGGGGCTGCTGGTTTGCTGTGTGAAGTCAAAGGATAAAAATGTGTCAGGATTGGTGAGGTGCAACTCTCTCCTTCCATCCGCGCCCCTGCGATGAGCTGCGCGACTGCTCCGCCAGCGGCACGGAGAGATCATGAAAAGCCAGGCCAGGCAGGGCTGAAATCCTTCTTTCCAAAGCCTAGCTGGGGTTTTTAAATACTGAGGAACAGGATTCTCACAAAAGAAGCCTTACAAAGTGGCATTGTGAAACTGCATTGCAAAATTCAATTAAGTGAGGTTGCAAACAGCTACGCAACAATGTTGTGTTGGAGTCTGGGTGCCATTTGGGTGATTCACCAACAAACATTGCACTGTCTTTTCAATTTTTTTTTGTGTTTTTTTGTTTTGTTTTGTTTTTTGTCTATTCAATTCTTTCTCAACTGTATACTAAGGAAAAAAATAGGGAATACTTTTATAGTACTTAAAGGAAGGATATAAGGAATTCTATCAGTCCTTTCCTTTGAAAAGTAATGAAGAATGAAATAAAACCAAAAAGATGTAATATGTTTCTATGGTCAGTTTTGTGTCTCTGTGAAAGAAGCCACAGACTAAAACATTTTCCTTTATTTTGAAGGAACAGTTTCCCAGATCTCAACATAACTGGCTTTTACCTTTAAAATCTAGGAAGTTATAAGATGAGGTAAAAAAGGAAACCAAACAAGCAAAGAAAATCCACCACTGAATTGAAAAGTTGTCTTAGGAATCATTCAAGAAAACTAAAACAACTAAGTTAAACTTTGAGTATTTGGACCACATTAAACCCTGGGACAGTGTTACCCAAGTTTTAGCCTTTCCAGTTTTGATTTCATTTACTTTGGAAAAGACTTCAGCAGCAGTGAAGTTAAGGCACTTCTGTCAGAAGTTGAAGAGAAGCTTTATAACATATTTTAAGATCTGTAGGGGTTTTATGGAAGCTTCTGTGTATTTCATGCAAACAGCCCTTCACTGGACAAATAGCATCTGAATATTGGGATGTTCCTATCAATTCCTACAGAAGTTTGGAAGTGACATACAGCCCAAAATAAAGATATATTGGCTTTTTCTTTCTTTTCCATTTCTTTTTTTTTT
>VWZN01004926.1:331453-356090 GCA_013396955.1 Regulus satrapa
AAAAGCACAAAAAAAAAAAAAAAAAAAAAAAAAAAAAAAAAAGAGAGAGAGAGACAAAGGGGAAAAATACAGTGGAATTGCAGAACAAACAAGATGGCAAAATAACACAACTATTTTTTAATAAGCTGGGAATTTGCCTCAGTATGCAGTTCTTGGAGGAGAGGAAGTTTCTGTGAGCTGGCCAGATTCCCTGTTGCAGACATATGGACACCTGGACAAAAAGACAAAAGAAAGTTTTATTCTTGCATAATCCTAAGGTTACCTTTTTTTTTAATGAGGATAAGTACCCCTTATGAAGGAAAGCTTGAAAGATTGAAGAAGTTGTATTGTAGCTTTTACTGGTTAAATTGTAAAGAAGCAGAAACCTGGGATCTTTACTCTTCCTCTGAATGCAGGATAACTCCTTTAACAGGGATGGAGCTACAGAGCTGGAAAGTCGTTTTTGAGAGGATAACGTAGCTGATGAAAATAAAATACACTGAGAAAAGTGAAGGGGAGATGGGGAGGGAGAGGAAGGGGAAAATATATTAATAAAATGTATATTTGAGTTAAGCTCTTCTTGATCTTTAATGAGTTATGTTTCCTAAGGAAGAGGAAACTTCATAAGAACTGTGAGGGACACAATAGATTGTTGAAAATTCAGAAAATGTTTTCCAGGATTCCAGCCTTGAGGCTGGATGATAACAGGGCTGGACTCACCTAAGAAAAAAATACAAGATTAATGAGGAGAATTATAAAATCCAGAAGAGAAGAGAAATGCAGAGGTATGCTCCTCTGACTGAGACTGAGCATGGGATAGAAGAGGATTAGAATCTAAACATTGCTCATGTGTCAACTTTTCCTCAAACCTAAGCTGTGGAAAGCTTCTTAGCTCGGGGATGGTTTTGCTGGTCTTTTTGAACCTTAATTAGTTAGCTATTAATTTCCTATCATCATTATTTATTTTAATCTATTAAAGGGAGACTTCTCAGCTGATGGGAGGGAGCTCTGGAGCACCAGTGGTGCTTTGCTGGGGGGGGTCCAGGACAGGAAGAAATAGCAGTTGATGGAGTTTATTCTAGGCTCTCTTTTAGTATAAGATGACCTGAATTAGGCTTAAGTGTTGGCAATTGGCCTCAGCTGCTTTACAGGGCTCTTTGGTAGCTCTGGGCACTCTTTTTGGGGACATCTGTGGTGAAAAAGCAACAGCGAAAGAGCAGTCCTGCTTCATCAAATGTTCCCTGAGCTACATGTGTTATTAAACATATTTAGTGTGTCAGTAATCTTTTCTGTTCTTGGGGTGCAATGGGGCATGATGCAGAGTGCTGGCAATGGACATTCAATTATACTTTTTACTTTAAAGGAAGCTGAAATACAAGAAACAAGTAGGATAGTGGGGAGTTCTCAAACCTTCTTAATGCACCAATAAGGAAGGGGCGTATCTCTTTCCCTTCCCTGTAGAGATTTTCTTAATATGAAGTCATTTATTTTGAGCAAAGCATGTGCTAATGTGTGTGGAAGTGTGTCACTCAATTAGATGTCATCCATCAGTTGTGACATTATATTTTTAAGGGAAATGTGTTTTGCCATCAGGACTTGCAGCACTAATATCACCAGTACTCATTTCATTACTCCATGATCTGCAAGCACATCAACTTAAACAGCAAGGCTGCTATTAGGAGGGATGGCTGCTATTAGTTTATCTAAAGGCAACAAAAAAGTCACACAGGCTGCAGGTGTTTTATTGCACTGCTTCAGAGGCACCTTCTCATTAGGGGCTGGCACAGACATGTTTGTACATTTCAGAATTCATATTGGGTTAACAAATGTCTTAACATATACTTGTTGGGAGGCAATAAAATATTGCCATCCCCCTCATTAAGTGCTTGGATAGGCAAGCACTGTGTGTCTCAGTGCAAGTACAGCTCCTCATCTGCTGTTTGCATGCCCTTGTGAGCAGACTCAAACCGTTTGTGGATGGCCCAGCCTCTGGCGCAGGTAAGGAGGAGGAATGCAAGCACCTAAATGACATCTTTCAGCATCGGACTCTAATCCTCTCACAGAGCCTGAGAAACAGAGCATCTACCAGTAAAAGACATCTCCCTTTGCAGTTAGAAATAAGCATTTTGAGGATCTCCCACAAATATTTGATGAAGGCAGAAATGCTGAAAAATCTACAACTCTGAAGGCACCTCCTTCCCACTGGCACCCTGGAAACAGATGTTGAGAGAGTCAGTAGGACTTTAGGTCCACAGAGCCTGTATTTACTTGTCCATGAGACAAAGGAAGAGGTGAATCTCTTTATGATCTGAGCATTGGGTAAAGGAGGAGGTGGAGCAAAGTGTCCCCTCTCAGAAGGACCTGCCACATTCAGCTGAACTTGGTAAAAGACACAGCCTTACTAAATCATTAGTGTGAATAGAAACATCAGCTTTCCACCATCGTGGATTGGTGGACATTGGTGAAGAGGAGCAGAAAAGGAGGCTTCTGTTCACATATTCCTCATGGTTTGTTTCACTCCATGCCAGTAGTGTGCTAGGGCACTTCTGACCACAGACCATTACTGTGGTTGATGGCTTTTTCTCACACTGGAAGTGGGGCTGTAGGCAACAGGTAACAGCACTCCTGCTCTGTCTGGAACATCGGATTTGTGCTGTCACACACATCCTGTCCTTGGGTGTCACCAGTCAACTTGAGACAAGAAAGTGCATTTGTCAAACACATCTGTTGACTTTTCTGAGCAAGTTGCACAAGATGCTCACCTCTCCTTTCTAAAAAAAGGATTGTTTTGCAGCCAACACTGCTATCAGAGCTCAGGAACAAATAAACGTGTGGCTCATCTCCAAGGGGCTTTCCCCCCTGTTTCCTCACAATTGACAAAGAAGCCAATGTTGTTTAAGAGAAAGACAGGATGACAAATCCATGCATGTGCTCTACTTTGTAGCTGTCTGAGCCTGCTGCTGCAGAGTTGTCTTAAGAATGACGGCATTATTATATATTTCCTGGCACAGACAATCTAAACTGATGCCCATTTTCTTCCATTTGCCCTGGGAACTGCAAGGAAAAGAATACACAATTGTACCCAGGATGGATTAAAACAGGAAATATCATTTAAAATGATGGAAAAGCTGGTTGTCAAGAAAAAAGAAAAAAAAAAAATTAGCAGTGGATGGATTTCTGTTGTGGTACATAATGGGATATAACACTGGAACAATATCAGTAGAGCAATTGTCTTGTGTTATGTCACAGTGTGGACCCAATTAATTCAGTTCATTCCTTGACATTCTTTGGGACAAGAATGAAATGGTTGGGTAGGGAATTGATTTATTTTGCAGTATCCAGCAGAGGAAATCTTGACCAGTTAGATAAAAAACGCACACAGGTGCCCATCAAAGAATCACAGAGTATTAATGTTTGTCAGGATTCACCTAAGAACAAATGATAGATGAACCCTTCCATCTCCTTGGGGAACCTGTCAGGCTTGTAGGCAGAGGAAACCAAGCTGTGCCGTGGAGGGACCCCACACAGTTTCCTGCAGCCAGAAAGAGCTGTTCCTCTGCCTTGTTAGCCACTCTCCTGTGTCTGAAATTTCCCATCTCTAAGGAGTCAGGCTGGAAAGGAGCTTGCTGTGAAAGCTGCTACTGCAAAGTTAAGATCTGATAAGAGGGAGAGACAAAGCAGAGCCAGCTAAAAGCTCTCTTCCTCCTCCTGGTTCTGCCACTTACCTCTGGCTGTTCTTCTCCCACATTGTGCATAAAGATGGAGAAATATGGATTTGCAATTGTAGGGAAACTCCTTGTAACCTCTGACATTACTGCCAGCTCTTTGTGTCTTAGAAACCTACTTAAATTACAATAAAACAGCTCAAAAGTCCCCCCTTCTTCCTCCTGTTTCCTGTGAGTAGAATTAAGCTCTGCCCTGACTCCCATAAAAACTGTGGGTTTATGAGCTACTTGCATGTCAAGAAATTCCTCATGGGAGATCCATTAATGAATGAGGTGCAGCAGTACAGAGCAAGCTGGGGAAGAGGTCTGCTGGAATCATCACTGAATGGTGATGGAGAAGACAGGAGAGTGCCCTTGGCTGTCTCTGTGAAATGGAACATCTGGACACAGCCCTGGGCAGCCTACATTAGCTGACCCTGCTTGAGGTTGGGTTGGACAGTGACCTCCAGAGCCTTCTTCCAACCTCAGCCATTCTTTGATTTTGTTAGCCCATCGATACACTTTGTTTTGTCCAATTTATGCAATTTCTCACTGCCTTTGAACCTCATGGCTGTAGCCTCCATTTCCTACACTTAGTTACCCATTCTCTGCATTAGAAAAAAAAAAACAGACCTCCCTGCCTCACACTTGTCTTCTGCTGAGACTTGCCCCAAACACCTCTTACCTTGACAGACCTGTAAATCTGATGGCACTCTCCATTTGGCTCATATCTTTGGCTGGGGGGAGGAGGCTCTGTGGAGAGATGAGTGACTGGGGACTGGAATATTTCTTCTGTTTTACTTCCTGGGGTTAAATATATTGCTTTCTCTTGGTTTAGATTGGCAATTTTCCCACTGACACCCTGGGTGGTAGCATGGCCATGCTAAATTCAGACTCCCCCTTGGGTTCACTGCAGACTGAATTTCAGCCAGTCACTTCTGTCGCATTTCCCTAGGTCAGCTCTAACATTTAGGACCTTTGAAAATGACACATAGGACCCTTGAAGCTCTTCTTCCCACCAAAATAAGTGAATTAGAAAGATCTGGTCTTTGAATCCTGGAAAATTATTATGTGTATTCAGAGGGGTGCATATTCTAACAGCTGAAGGCTTTGTTAGATGATCTGATCTCCTCTATGACTCACTCAATGTCATTTATCTACAGAGTTCTCTAACTCCTTGATTAAGAAATGTCTTATCTGTAGGCATCTAGTCACCATCTGAAGACTTGAGGAGACAGACAGATAAAAAGCACTCCTTCATCTCTTTCCTGTATTTCTTTCTTAGACTTCAGTCTGTTACATCCTCTTTACAACCTGTCAATGAATACAGTAATGGGAGAATATGAAATATAGGGTGAGCTTAGTGATTTAGAATTGATGGTATCCCTGCAAGCTAGGGGCATGTGAAACTCATCAATACGTATTAAAGTGTTTTTAATTTGGGGAGAGATTTTCAATAGGGTCATTTGGGAAAATAAACTATTTGCTTTCACATTGCTGAGATTTTCACTTTGTTTTTCAGTTGTCAAAACACACCAGCCAGCTCAGAGACTAATGAGAATTCCACCCACCAAAACTAAATTATGATCATAATGAGAAGAAATGGTTGAAAATTCTTAGTTTTGAGTGCTTGATAAGAGTGTGTCGATCACTTTATTTTTCAAACAGGAAAGAATAGATTCTGATTTAAATATGCTAAAAGATTCTTTTCCATACCAATTTCCTGTATAATTAACAGGTTGTGTTGCTTTGTTCATTTTTAAGTACAGAGGTCTTCACAAAAGACTGTGGTTGATCCTGAATTAGGATATGATTCACATAAATGTATCACCCAGAAAAGAAAGCCATAAGTCAGTTTATGATCATTAAAAAGTTATTACCTTTGCACCAATGTTTTGTCTTCATTAGAAAGAAAAAAAACCTTTAAATAGAATTGATTTATAAAAGAAAACTTAAAAATTAGTTGATTGCAACCCATGCACCATGATGCAAGCATTTGGCTATTTTAGTGTAAAAATACTTTTTTTTCCTCCTGTCAAGTCATATGCTATGATCAGGAGGAAGATATAGAAAAGGTCAGTAAGGATCAATCTTTGAGAGGGACAGATTTCTTATTAATGAGTGCAATAGACTGATCACCACAGAAAGAATAAATTTTAGTGATTGTATCTAAGAAGTATGAATGTTTTTCTTGTCAAATGTCATTCCCTTTAAAACTTGGCAATAGTAACATACTGCAATTTTCTTTCAAGTGAATTTCAGCTGGGCTGTGACTCTGTGTGTAATCGTTTTCTCATGATGGTAGTAAAATTTGACATATCAACTGTATATTTATAATGGAAATAAACTTCATTATGAGTCCCCAAAGGGATCTGATCTAAATCTCATTGAATGAAAAATGGAAAGACTCCCATTGACTTCTCTGATCTTTAGTCAAACTATTGTAGCTGTAGAATTCTCTCACTTTCCCCCCTTAAAGCTGTGCTTTTGGAAACCACACATATTTTAAATCTGTGCATCCGACTAATCTCTTGTTTTGTTCCCATTGTCTCACAGAGCACTGGAGGAGCACTTGCAATGTAAAACTGCAAAATTATCATCTTGTTCCAGGGCTCTTTTCTTGGCAGCAGAGTGTACAAGTATGACAGGGCTAAAATCCCAAGTTTATATTAGGCAGCACGGAGCAAATTGCACAGGAAGGTGAGTGCTGACTTCTGTAGCATCATGACCACTTTCAGGGGAGAAGAATTTGGCCCCATTTCTGCAAAATAACTGTGGCTTTCCTTAGCAGTCTGATCATGTCATAATTCACTTTTATGCTCATGTAAACTGGCCCAAGGGCTTATATAATTATTATGCCTGTCTCATCATGAAAGATGGATAACTCACACCTGAATACAAGAGTAGGAACTTGTTGTTTTGTTTAGATTTTAAACATTTAAAAATCATTATTAAATGAGCAAATTACACATGCCCTGCAGAAGAGGGTACAAGTCAAAGATCTCTAGTACTTCTTACTACTCCTGCTATGGATTTTGAAGAGTAATATTTCATTAGAAGGAAACATTGGGTAATAGGATTGTGATGAATTTATCTGCATTTAATGCAGGGAGTCAAAACCAAAGAGAAACTCATTGGACATAAACTACATTTCAGTGGGATTTCATAATATTTCATAGATTAATTAATACTTTACACTAAGCCACAGAATGTCATATTCATATGGGACCCTAATTATGCAGATATTTGTCAGGAGTGTTATTTACATAAAGGTTTCTGAATAACAGAGATGATCATTTCTAGCTAAAATAAAGTCCAAGAAGATGGCTCTGCCTTGACTGGGAAGCAGAGATTCTCAGATTAGGGAAGCCTGAAACACACATGAAAAGGACAAAAAAAATCAAATATTCTATGAAAATAAGTGTCAGGGAGATGAAGATATAAAAACCTTAGGGAAGTTGTTGAAAAGGATCTCTTTTACTTCCAAAGTCTTATACCAAGGTCTTTGGAGGTTTGAAAATGGAATATTAAAATCCTAGGCTGTGGTAAAATGAAGATGATGCTATAGACATGGGATAAATCAAGATTCCTCATGAAGGAAATGTGCCATGCTGGTGGAAAAGCACTCAAGGGCACTGAGAAAGCCGCTTCCAGTCACTCCCCACAGATTGCTCAGTTCCCTTCCTAAGTCACTGGACACAGTCAGACCTTCACCATTAATTGGTATATATTTATCTTGTGGTTTATTTTCTGATTAATTTAACACTTGAGCAGATAACTATTATAAACACCATAAGTACTGGTTATTGTAGGAACTGAAAGGAGTAGGAGTATGGGGCTGCAAAAGGCAGTTTCTTCCTTTTATTTTCCCGATACTTTATGTTAATGACCTTCATTTTCTTTCTTCTCCAGCCAAATCAGCAGAATTTGTACTAAGATAGGTACCAAATAACTGCATTATTCAAGGCCAGCTCCACTCCTGGGGTCACGGTTACAGCTGACTGACTGTGGAGCTATAACATCCTCCCTCCTCATAATGAACATGTGACAATTAGATCAGCTTTACCTCCTGTGAGGAAGAGGACGAGACAAGGGCTGAGTGTTCATGTCCTGCCTTCTCTGACTCAGGAAAAACCAAGTTTTGAGCTGCCACTCAGGCAACTGCTGCTCCTCTGCTGTTTTCACACAGCCAGTTAATACTGAGATCTAGAGCTTTTCTTTCTCTGTCACCCTGATGGTAGATGTCATGTCCAAAAGACTTTGGGAATTACAAATATTACAAAATTCAAAGTCCTCATTTGTCATGAAGAAAATAGATAAAAGGTAAGGAAGCCAGAAGTGCTCCACTGCTGACTGCTGATTCAGTTATCCCTGTCCACCATGGTCTTGTGCTTCCTTCTTTCCCCATGTAAGGGAAGGATTTAGCTGAAAGATTCTTGGATTGATGGTAATTGACCCATCCTGGCTGCAAGAGCTTTTATCTTTGTGGCAAAGCTAATCCTGAATCAATATCATCCATACAACATTTACTTTCAACCCAGCCCAAAGTGAAAGCTCAGATTTAGGTAAGGCTGTGCTCTGCTTTATGCTGTAATAGTGCTGAGAGAGGCTACAGCTACATTCCTGAAACCAGCCTTCCATAAACCCTTGTGAAATCCAAGTCAAAATGGCACTCCAGCATCTTCCACAGTATTTTATGAGATATACTATAAACTCAGTAAACTGTATCAGCTATTCCCTACAATTTTCCTCCTAACAGTTATCTCACATTTTGTCTGAATTCTACCCCATCCTCCATCATACTCCAATGAGAACAAAACACAGCTCCATCCTGTCATCTGCTAAATCTTCTTCTACTATTACCTGCCATGGCTGACCAATTTTCATCCTTACCTTTAGTCAAATGTTTGTTCTCTCGGTGAAATATCTCACTGTGTCTTATGAAACAAGTCCAAGGAGTTGCAGGAAAGCAAAGGGAAATTTCAGGCTGAAAGCAATGGAGGTTCTGACTGTAAACTCATAAGAATGGCAGGGAGTAAACAGGGTGATTTTCCCCACTGAAATGTTTCAACCAAGTTTGCAAAATCATGGTTGGCAACTCTGGAGCATGAAAGTATCAAAGGGAAGTATGGGTTAAAGGGAGAAACCCAGTAAAAGAATGTATTCTTTGTGCTGGGAGGTTATGCATTTAACAGATCTCTGCTGAGTTATTTAATAACATGCCAGATGCCAGAGACCTTATGGAAAATGGAATTACTTAGAACTTCAGTGTCAGAATGTTTGCAGGCATTCCTCCTGGCCCTCCGTACTTCTGCCACAATAGTCTGAGTTTTGTGCTCTCTCTTCTCAGAGTTTCTGTTGTGGATGGATGTAATTCTTGTGGCTCTGTTTGCCACGGAGCAAAGGGACCTTCCTGTGCCACAAATCCTTGAGCTGGGGACAGAGCCCTGCCATTTCAGCCCTGCTCTAAAAGGGGCAGCTTTTAGTGAACCCTCTCCTCTCGACCACCAGGACCTGCATTTTACCAGGGGCTGTGAGTAAAGCTGAGCAGGATGAAAATCGTTACCCCGGCACTAATCATATTAAGAATTTCAAGCCTGGATGCCAGCAGGGTGATGAATAAGAGCTAAACCACCTTGATAGATCTTGGAGTTTCAGTGGAATTTCCCTTGCCTTGGAAATGGAGTCCAGCCATGATAAGAATTGCCACAGCTTTCTTCACTGATGGACCTTCAAAGAGATTCCTCCTTCAGGTGTATCAGACAGGAGATTCTGAGGAGAAGCAGGTACTGGGGCTTTGCTGAGGTAGTAGTTAAAATTTCAGTTTTATCTCCCGTCATGGACACAACAAAGCTGCCCCTCTCATATAGCTCTGTCAGACCATTTCAGAGACAGACTGGCTGAAGCCACCCACTCCACATCCTGCAATCCTCCCTCTAAAACACTCCATATCAAAATGGTTTGTGAAGCAGCTGCCCCAAATCTTCCATCAGCACCTGGCCTTACTTTTTTTCCTTAGCCCAGCAATTTTAGGAGTCTTTACAAATATTAATGCAGTGACCTTACTGGAAAACTGAAATTCTGGGAAAGATGGAACATGCTTGCAATTTTAAAATCTTATTTCGTGATTTTTTTAATGATATTCGTGATATTCATGAGCAACAGGGAATTAAACTGATTAGATGTTTTCTTGATTAACTTCATTGACTTGCAATTGGGACTTATCCACAGGAGCCAACTTCTGTTCCTCCACCAAATCCAGCACCATTAGCTCTGTCTCCTGCTCTCGGCTACAAAGACTTTTCACCTTCACTCAGGTCCTTCCTCAGGACTCTGATGAAATAAATTCCCATCCAGTTATTGTTTGACCTGCTGAGGGTTTCATATGTATCAAGTTTTTATTTTGCAACCCAGAGACTGCTTTGGCTTTTTGGTTTAAATATTATCTAGATGGATAGACCAGTCTTATTCTTGCATGATTTTGCCAGCAAATTATGAAAGCTACCAATGGAATGAAAATGGTGTTAAATAAAACTGAAGACTCATCTAATCCCACATCAACAAAACACTTCAAATAGGGCCTAAAAAAACCACATTTGGGTTTTATATGAAATAGAGAGGTGCATTTGCTAAAAAATAAACTCCACAAAATATGTGTGCACTTCAAAACAGCTGACCCTTGGGCACATCAGCCTGTGGTCGCATACATGAAAGCAGGGAAAGCTGTGTTATTTCTCTGAACTGACAGACGTGTTAAGAGGCACCTGGGTAACGAGCCAACACTTCTACTGCTACTCCAAGCTCATCTTGGCTGCATCTGCTCAGTAAACAGAGGTCTGTGGGAACAGAAAGATTCTCAAATTTGTCTAGCTTTTTCCGAGTGCATTCATTTTTCTCTCTAAATTCCTGGGTCCTCTTCTGAGAGGTTGTCAGAAAGAACAAATGGAAGCAATATTTTTTTTTTTTTTACAGATGGGATGAAATCTGAACTAGATAGATCCCACCCACTCTATGCTTTACCTTTTTCCTACCAGTCAAGTCACAACTCCTTTAAGCAGATCCTTTTCTTGTACTGAATTTGTGTTGTAGGTGAACCCTCATTGCTAAGGAAGAGCAAGACACCCTTGAGCCATCAGATCAAGCACCTTAGTAGCTTAACACTTCCAAGATCCTTTGGAGCAGAGGTGTGAAGATCTAATTTGGTCTTAAATTTCAGATTTGATTCTATGGTCTCTTGTCTTCTGAGCAGTCAAGAGGACAGGAACAATAGGAGTGGTGATAAACTTTCCTCAGGAACTTGGGCAGGGATATTATCTACCTAATGGGATTAGTATGGTAAATACCTTTATATTGCAAAGCTAAATAAGATGATTATGAGACCATGAAACAAATAAATAAATGCATTATGTCTTAGAGTCAGCATGATTGAAATATGAATCTCCCTCTCTGTCTGCATTTCTGATCTTATTGCCAAGTGGTTCGTGGTCCTGTGTTTAAAAAAAAGAGTTTTATTAGCTTCCCTATCCTGTATATTCATTTTACCTCCTCCCCAGCTCCTCACCTCAGCTGACTTACAGCAGGCACAATGCACCCTATCTGGAAGAAAAATAAACAGTCCTTGTGCCTCATTGTAAAAAAAGCAAGTTTAGCTGGTGCTCCAAAGCCCTGAACTGGGAGAAATTGATTGATTTACAGTACAAGAAATCTCATGAGGAGTCCCTTATATCATCAAGTTGTAGATTTAATTCTATTGAAATTAACTTTCTCATCCCCCAAGCATAAATTAATGACTCAGTAATTTATTGAGTCAGTAAATGCTAAATCTTTCAATAGAAGGGAAGATGTGAAAAAGTATTCTTCAGAGAAACATCACTGTGTTGTCCTCTTTATTTGGTACAATAATCACATTAATTAAGGCAATTTTAATTAAATTATTTTCACCTAGGCTGGCCCCCAAAATTGCAGTTATTAACGATAAGAACACTCATCTGTGCTGCAGTGGGTTTTAACAACAGCTTGTTAACTATAAGAGCTTGCACCCCACAAGATGTTCAGATGAAGCAAGTGGGAGTGTTGCACCCACTGCATTGACAGAAATGTCACTGTTGTCCACATTGTTTTTGTTCCTGCTCTTTCTCCTCAATAGCCCAACTCACTGCATCCTTGCCTTCTTTGTCTAGTTTGACATTTGGTCCCACACCACCAAATAGTGCCTGGTTTGAGGTAACCAAGTAGGAGTTGGTTGCACTTCAGGGTCTTTATTTCTTTTTTTTCTAAACATGTCTGCTTGATAACAGAGCAATGAGGCATTTCTGAACACCACAGGGGCACCCACTGTGGAAGAGAAGCCTCTACTTACATTTTTATGGTCTGTCCACACATGAAAAGGTGCCTTTACAAGATGTCCTTCTTCGTACTCTAAACATGAAACCTGTAATTAAATAGGAAAAACGAAGTTACCAAGCAGTAAGTACTAAAAAAGCTCACACTTCAATAGTGCTCTGTTTCTAGGAGCCTGGGTTTCACCTGAAAGGTTGGAAATGGTGCAAAAAAGCAGGTCACAGCTATTTCTAGAAATTGTGGAAGTGATTGGAGCCCCTTGACGCCAGGAACTGGAATTTCCAGACAGTAAAGTAGCACTAAGGTAGACTGTATCTGATGCCAAGGAGCTGGCAATTATTATTAATTCAACCACAAGTAAGTGCATTTCAGGTAGGATTAAAAGGTTGAATTAAGACTACAATAGCATGGATGCTAAGAATGGAAGTCCCAGGCTGGCAAGCTCTGCCCACTCGAATATCTCATGGAAAATAGGCAAAATTGCATAAACATATCAAAATTATTTTGCTCTTGGAAGCCTTATTCTTATTTGTTTTGCAAGTGAAGGCCCTTCATAGTATGGAAATTCTTGTGATTGGACTAGATTAAGTTTTTAATTACTTTTGCAATCTTTCATAAAAGGAGTCCTGAACTAGAACAGTGACTATTACTTATGTATGATACACATTTTACAGTCTTCCTAATTACATGTGTTTCTCCAATAGTTATTATGCATAGTCAATTAAACACGCAGTTAAAACAGCTTAAATCTCATACCATGGACAATACCCAGTAAATAAATAATTAGGAAGTTATTAAAATGCTAATTCATAACATAAAGGAGCAATTATGGAAGAAGAAAGTATTTTAGTTCATTACTTATTGACCATATCAGCTCTTCTAGTGGGTCCTTCTGCATTAATGTGAATGCTGCTGACACAAAAGACAGACCAGCAAAACAGTTTGTTTTGGTCAATGCCTAATTATTTACAGTTTTTTAGATCCTGAGGTCTTGGCTTAATGGATTTTAATGGCTCAGAAGAAAAAAGGAAGATCTCTGCACGCATAAAGTCTTCGTATGATTCTGGAAAACAAACTTTTTCTTTACCCTTATATTTTGTCTATATGTCTTTGTCTATCATTCAAAATTAGTGATTTTTTTTTTTCCTTTTTTTTTTCAAATTTAACTCACAGAAAAAGAAGCCATCATGTTTGCCAGATTTATGTCAGTGAAGTCTGAGATCAAATGGAGCTTGGACATCAGAAACTGGCATAAATCCCTTCAGGGCTGTGATTTTTCAAGCTTCAGATGGGTCCTACCTGATGTGTGGACTCCTGCTTTAGAGTCAGAGCTGCCTTCCACCTCCAGCTTCAGCTGTGCCTCTGTGGCTTTCAGCATAAAGCTCTGCAAGGGACCACCCTGCCCAAGAGCTCAACCAAAGCAACACCAGGGATTGTCTTTTATGGGCAAACACATTTTAATCTCCTAAAACATAAGCTATTGGATGTTCACAGATGAAGGTGCCTTGGAAATGCTGTCCAGGGAAGTCTTTGCAGTGCTTTGGTTTGTTTCAGGGCCTCTTTTGTCCCGTTTAAATCATGAAGGGACAATTTACAGCTCATGTTCTAAGGCATGCTGTGTGTGCTGAATGAATTTTATTCATATAAGGAACTGACTCAGATTTTTTAAGCTGATAGTGTTTTCAGTATTACCTTAAAAGTCCTCTATACAATTAAAAAAAAAAAGAAAATAAACATAAAGTTTCTTATAAATACATTTTTCAAGATGTGGGATGGAATTTCTATGTGTTTCTTCTCGTACAAATGATACTGGCATTATTTTATTGACATTGGTTCCAACTTTGTTGCAATAACTTTCTTCTGATGCTGTGTTCTCTGCTATGACTTGGCTAGACTTGCCTAGAAAACCAAAATTAGAAGAAGAGTTGCAGTTCAGAAAATATTTATTGCTATACTAATTACATATAAAAGTAATTTATACAAATCATACATTGCAAAATTCCTCCAGGAAAAATAAAAAACCCCCACATAATAGTTGGAATAAAACAGCTGGTTACCTTTCAGTTTTATTGGCATGTACACTGTGATTGCATCAAGCCAACTCCTCAGCTAATGAAAACTAGCAAAGCTCTATTGCCTTCAGTACCCGCTGCTTCAACCAGAAATAAATCTTTGGCTCTTTCATTGTATGTGCAAGGCAAATCAATTTGGGGATTTTTTTTTTTTTTTTTTTTTCCTAAGGATCATTGCTTAATGAGGGGAGAAAAAGACAAAAACTACTGGCTGAAAGTTTTCCCATGTAGGGAAGTAACACACCCCAGGGTGGGGACCTTATTTCACCTGGAGGCTGAAATAAAAATGGGGGGGGGGTCTGGGATGGAAACTGGGCAATGAGCAGGAGATAATCCCACACCTTGTGCAAAGTGTTCTTCCTATTATTTATTCAGTTTACTGATCATTATTTTAAAACTTTTATTTTCTACTTGCTCATGGCTGTACCAGAGCATGTATATATACATATACATATATAATATTTATATATGTATATATGTGTGTGTGTGTGTGTGTGTGTATACAAAATTACTCAACAGTTTCCCTAAATAAAACTAAAAATACTTCTTAAAGCCCCTAGAAATTTGGAGACACAGGCTTAAACCAGGCAAGACAGGAGGAAAATGAATGAAAAAGGAAAAAAACCAGACAGTGTTCATGTACTGTTATCTCTCCAATAACTTCAGCTTAATAAGGTTAGAGAAGAAACTCAGCTAATCATTGTACATTTTTCTTGAAAATTTTTCTTGTGAAAAAAATAAAAAGGTTCCTCACAAAACCATGGGAATTAATGCAACTGGTTTCAGTAAATTAAGGAAATCATGTGTGGCATTCTTTTGTGGAAAAAAACCCCCACCTTTTCCTTAGCTCTCCATTTTCAGTTCTATACATTGAAAAGCCATGTGAGTCTTATCTAATTAAAGGTGGACTCCTCTGACAAAGCATTTTTGCCTGGTTTTAGATAGCAGCAATCTGCAACTGATGTGATCAATTCTTCCTGCAACAGACACAAAGTGTTCTGTAAGGCACACAGACCTGGGGCTGTGAGAGCTTCATTTCAGCTCCCAGCTGGGCAAATTGCACCAAGAATTGTTCTTTTCTGCCCAGTTTGAGTTTTCCCCAGCTATGAAACAACTTCTCTATCTCCAGGTACTACTGGCTGGCTGAAATACGCTAATGTACGTAAGGTACTTAGATGAATCTATGGAAAGACAAGTGAAAAGAGAATTAAAACTCTTCATTTCATTAATGTCTCCATCTTCTACTGCCTCTCCACACTAATAAAATGTTGGGAATATATAATGCACTCACATCATGTTGTCTTTCAAGCAAATGGTAAAAAGAACCACAGTAACAAATTTAAAATATGCATGAATACATATAGTATGTTTACATTGGTAAACCCCGTCTGTTTGTACTAGGAAACATTTTTAGCAAATAATTTTATTTATAACTCCTGTGCAAGCATTCCAGACAGAGGTGGTCTGTAAATTCCAGAAGACTCTATTTAAAAGGGAATTCTTTAACTAAAAAAATGAAACTAATAATAACTCCTTGAGGTGCTAGATACTGCTGCAGCTGATACCAAGTGCTAATCTTTGGAGAAAGGAACTCAATTTTGTTTTGACACTAAGATAATGCTCTATGATTTCAGTGTGAAAGCATTATCTATCCCTGCTCTCTCTAGCTCCAATAAAGTTTTACAAGCAATAAAAAGGCCTGGAGATCAGCTATTTTCCTATTGGTGCTGCTGGAGGTTTCCTTTTGATGCCTCCCGACTGAAACCTCCCTGGTGAGTTATTGCAGGAACACTTTAGTGCCACTTCTCAATGCAGGTATTTAGTCTGAGCTGCAGTCTGGGGATGGACAGGCACTGGGAAAGGCACACTGATTAAAGAGGAGAATGTTCCCAGATAGGAGGAAATCCAGCTTAAATCTACATTAAAAGCAACTCTTGTTTTCTGAGTGCTGGTTGTTGTCTCCTTGGCTTCTCCCTTCAGAGGGTGGTGATGTAACTCATCCCCATGGCCAGGGACTGGTGTGTTCCCCAGGTGGCAAAGCAAGAACTTCTCTACATTTGTAATGACACCGGAGACAGGGGAACTCCCAGTTCCTACCCCAGATAACTCCCTTGGGGTTGTTCTGAGCCAAGCACCAAGTCTTTCCTAACTGGTGTAGCTCTCCTGCTAAAGTACCAATCAGGAGAAACATTGCCAATTAGCTAATTGCATTTCTCACAGCTGCCTCAGTACAGATCACCTTATATGTCATAAACTTCTCCACGGTTTATAAATGACTTATCTCGGAAGTACTTTTTATAAGCAATGTGTTCATTTATATTTTAATTCCAGGAAAGTTGTTGGCTTTCCTGTTGCAGCCTGTGTAGAACAATGCACCCATCCAGATTTCCTCAAAGGGGTTGTTAGCCCTGTGCTCACAGAGACCTGAGCAAGAGCCACAGCACCCTCCAGCTCAGGAAATAAATCCCAGTTCCTGCTGCACACCAGGGAATATCCACAATGACACCTCTCCATAAAGGCACATTGCCTTTATTCTCCTTGAGTATCCACCTCTGCCCTCTTCCAGGAACAGGACATGGCTCTGTATGGCCTGGGAGAGCTGGAACTACCCAAAAAAGGCAATTCTTTGCTTGTTATGGCTTAAGATTTTAGCTGGAGTGCACCAGCCATGTTACTCACTTCCTGCCCCTCCTCCTGGAGCCAGTTACAGGAAAGGAGGAACAATGCACCCTTGGGCACTTTAGTCCTCACCTGGCAGGCACAAGGACAGTGTGGCACAGGGCCCTGGGACACTGACCCAAGTCCAGGATGGAGCAGGAGCAGTGGTGGGAGAGCCTGGTCTGAGGGGATGCTCAGGATGATGCTCTTCAGACTTCCCAAGACAGCTTCGAATTCCCGGGCATCCTCACATCTGCTTGATCCCGTGTAACAAAAGCTGTGCTTGGACTGCTGCAATGTTCACAGCCTGGAGCTGCAAGAACCTGGCATGTTTTTAAGCTGCTATCTGTCCTACTTCTGCCCGTGTTTATTTACACCATTGCACAGAAAGGCTCTCTTCCAGAGACATCTCCCATCCTGTGACTCCCTATGGATACAAACCAGACCTCTGCCATTCCCATTGGCTCAAGTCAGTGAGAAAAGCAGAGAGATGGAATATAATTGCATTTTTTTTAAAAACCCAAAAAATTTTCCCAAAAAATTTAGAGTAAAACAGCCTAAACTTCATGCACAGCAAGGTCTGCTCTGTGCTGCTGTCTTATTCCATCCAAAGGAGAGCATAAATGGTCTTCCTTTGCTAAATTATCCACAGACCTATTCTCTAATTCCAGGAAGAATTCTCATGTTTTCCAGAATTCTAACCTTTTTTACCTCCTTGCACTGTATCTTTTAAAATTGCTTTTTATTGGCAAAGACCTTTTTGTTTTTTTGTGTGAGTTCTGGTCTTGCCAATGTTTCAGTGCAATTGCTAAGTCCTGCACATACTTAAAATGATAGCCTTGAGCCATCTTTGATCTGAAGCCAAATGGGTTTTAATGCAGTTATCTCTTTAAAAGCAGTGTTCCCCCTCCTTCTTTGCTGCTTCACCAAAACAGAGCAGGCAGGAAATTCTTCATCCAGCTTTCATTCACGAGCTGGTTTGTAGTAGTTGTTGCAGACAACCAGATCCAAATCCTATTGAAAGCAATACAAAAAAATCCCATTAGCTTTCATCAGGCCCAAATTGCTTTCTGGACCTTTATCTAAGTTTTAGGAATTATCAAAATATTTGTAAGGTAACACCACTCCTTGGCTGGCTTAAATTTAACCTTTCACATTTGAAGAGATGGTTCCTTAAGCAACTGGATAAAAAGTGCTGGAGACCATGCTGAGGTTTCTAAAAGCTGAGTGGAAAGCCTTAATTTTAAACCTGTTCATTAACAGGTTTGGCATGTCCCTGTCCCCCTTGGAGGAGGATCTGGAGTCTGGCACAGGAGAACCAGGGCTGGGCCTCCCCATTTTCTTACTCCATCTGAACTGGAGGGAGGGAAGTGAAGGCACAAGTGATGGAGGTGAGAAACTCTCCTGTTTACTGCAGAAAAACTACTCACTGTGAGAAAAGCTATTCAATTCTCACATAAGCCAGCCCATAAGGAGCCCCTGTGTTAGTGCAGATCCTCAGCAGTACAGGGCTACCCCTGAGGAGAAGATCTAAGCAGTGAAAAGCAAGAAGACTCTCCTGAATTTGGGGTTTACTCTAAACTGGGAGAGGTTTTTAATGTCATTTTCAGGAACCAAAGGACCCCAACAATCTGTTCATAGAATAAGAAAAAAAGGATGTCAAAGAAAGGATTTGCAAATTGGGAAGGAAGAGAAACGTCCTTAAAACCACAGTGGGAGCCCTGGTGTTTGCACTCCCTCACCCCATCAGAGCCCAGACCCTTCTCCTTGCTCATGCAGGTCCAGCTTTCCAGGCTTGCAGCGGCTGGAGTTACTCACATTTTGATTTTTGGTTCCGGTGACAAATTCCACTTTATTCCCAGGGTGTGTTACTAAATCACTTTGTGCCACATTCAGAGTGAGTTGGCCTTTTCAGACACCCTGTGCTCCAAGGAAAGACATTTGTATGAAAGTCTGTGCAGTGCATATAGGTATTTAGTGGGAGATTAATATTAAAATACTCAGCTATCCAATCAACTTATGAGGTTTTAAGGCAATGACTTGAGTCTAGATGTTAGAGTTCATTTAAAGTTCACTGACTATTATGGGATTGATGGTATATAGAATAGCTTAATCTTACCGTGGGAAAACTAAAATCATGTAGGGGAAAATTAGGCAAGACATGGAGGATAAACTCCCATTCCTATGAGAGATACCACGGGACATGCCAAAAAGGCAGAGAAGGAACCATTTCCTTCCAGTGCACTGGGAAGGATGTGCAGTCACCAACACACAGAGTAGCCATTTGCCATCCTGGTCTGTTTTGGAGACATTTTGCAAAAGCAGGGAGGGGGAAGAGAGCTGCTGTATGTGTCTTTTACACAATGCAGAGGGGAAACCAGAGATTCAAAAGACAGCTCTGTTTTGCAGGCTAAAGGCTCTTGCTTCATTTACTGACAGGACCTTTCCATGCATAAGAGGAGACCTCCCACACCTTAAATTACTGAGCTGAATAGATTTACATTCTGCTTTATCCTCTGCATTCCAGCTCCTGCCCTTAGCCTTGTGATTGTGTGCATGAGACTGCAGGCTGCACATCCCAGGGAGCTCAGGTCACCCCCAGAAAAAATTAAAACAAAACAAAACAAAATAAACAAACAAACAAAAAAACCCTTCAGACCTAAACCCACAGGAAAAAAAGGATCCTTATTTAGATATATCCTTCCCAAGGGCCACTGTTTCCCTGAACGAAATTCAACTTGCAGAAGAAAACACTTGAGAGAAAGTTGGGGCTAATGAAAACTGCACTAGGTTCTTTGGCTTCACTCATCTGGAGAAGAAAAGTATAGCTCTAGGCAAGCAGGAGCTTGTTGAGCTTGAAGAAATGTTACCTGCTTAAAGGCAGGTAAAATCTGGCATAAGCTGTTAATCCATCATTCAGGTTTTTACTTGCCAAACTCCTGTAAATGTTTTTCCACCACATCCTGTCTCCTCCTTCCCTACCTGAAAAATAATAATAATTTTGGAAGAGCATGAATTAGGCCTGTCATTCTTTTTTTCCCCTCTTATTCTTGAACTACATCGCACAAACTCACTGTCTCTTAGAGGACTTGGTCCTGCACTCCTAATCAGGGGGCAAAATTCACCATAACTTTGACACTGCATTTTCTTTTAGAGAAAAGCTAAGCCTTCTTCCTTCCCTTCACATATTCCTGGCCATCATTAGGATGGTGCTTCAGTCAGCTACCGGGGACCCCGACCAGGATTTCCAGTCAGAGATCCTGAACACTTTCACCCAGGCAGTGGCAGGTGGGAAGGGGAAGGCAGAGAGAGGTGGGTGTTGGTATGAAAAATGGGGCAAGGCCAGATTTGAGTAACTTCAGCCTCTGCACAGCCAAATGTTGACAAAGCAGTGAGCCCATGCCATGCATTATTCTGGATGAACAGCCCCTGACAGCAGGTTTTAGCATGGCCCACAGCACCATGGATCCCTTGCTGTGCCCATGCTCACTTGGGTAGCACTGATGTTGCATCCCTTGGACCTTCATATCTCGTGATGTGTGCATAACAATGCATTCAGCCTGCTCTGAGCAAGAGGAAAAACTACTAATTTTTTTTTCTTTACTATGAATAATACAGATTCTGTGAAGGATTTAACACCTGCTTTAGTATTTAGATTTTAGTGTTTGCATAGGGATGAGTGGGGATGGGCTCCACTGCTCGTTGCTTTAAACCTGTGCATTATTTCAGGGCCAGTCCCCCCTTCTAATGACAGTTTCAACACTGAGAACAGCAGCACGGTGACTCAGCAGGCATCCCCATCTGATCTCCCTGATACTACAGGCTCTGTTCCCCTCTGCAGAAGCTGTCTTACAGCAGAGGTGTCACACCAAGCCCAGTGGCAGCCCCCTCTTTTCCAATACCCCCTTTCTGTGCTGATCATCCCTCCACAGGTCCTGCAGACTCCCTGGTTCCCAGCTCACCTCTCCAGATGCAGGCAGCAGCTGAAGCACACAACACCTGGATTTTGCAGCACAATTCTGCTGCGAGCCAGACACTAAAAGGAACATGCAGATCTAACAAAACATCCAAACTTTTCAGAGCACCTGCAGGTTTCTTGATTGCTCCTTATCATTCCTTGGTCAGAGTCCTCAAGGGGGCTTGCAGCCTCTGCAGCTGCACAGGGCTTTCTCATCCCTCAGCCTCATTTCTCTTTGCTTAAGGTCTTCTCTCCTCTGTAAGATAACTCTGAAGATAGCATTCATTTCTGCTCCATCCTAAGGAGTGTCACTAATTTTTCCCAGTTTCCAAGGGTGTGACCTGATATTTAGTACCACACCTCCATGCCAGGTAGGCTGGTTTCACTGAGGAACTCCCTAAGACGTGGCACTTCCAAGTGCTCACATCATCACCCATGTGGCATGGTTTTCTGCCACTATGAGGAGATAAAGACTGCAGAGAAAATACAATATTCCCTCATGGAAAACACAGTTGGCATTGTTGTGTAATATACCCAACCTCTGTTCAGATTCTTTGGCTTGTCAAGCTATGCTTCTTCCCCAGAGTTTAATTTTCCCCAGAAGTAACAGAGTTATGTATAACACCTTTAAAATGGGATTTGACATTTACCATACCTATGGAAACATGAGCTGTCTCCCTGATCTCCTGTCTACTCTGCCACATCTCTCACACACAATCTCACAGAGGCAGTGGTCAGTCACAGAATAATTTCCTTTTAAGATTTGCATGCACAGAAGAGAGCATTGACATATTCTAACTTTAGATCCACGTCAGGACCATGCTCACTGTAGTGTCAATGCAGCCTCCAGAGAGCAATTTAGATGACCTAAGCCAGAAATCCTAAATTAAGGCATGTGAATATTCCCCAAAGTTCCAAGAGCTGCACACTCAGCGTCAGGAGAGATCCCAGCATGAATGAACCAAGAGCAGCCATTGACCTTAAGAAGACCAGGATTTTCATTCACAAACTTAATGATATTTTGTAAAAATCAATTCTGGAGGTTTTTTTAAGCCACTTATGAGCTTGCTTCAGAGCTTTATGAAGCTGCATGGAATAATTAAGCAAACAAATCTAGTCCCATGCTAAGTTAATTACATGCCTTGTGGTTTCCTATATATTTTTCTCCCTTTCATAGTTACTTTTTAATGTGTCCCCATATTTCTTTCTGACTTTTCTGTGTTACTCTCTTTAGTCTTCAGGAAACCCATTATTACTCTGGGGACCAAGTAATCAAATAAGTCTCACTGAGTGCAATTAATCTCTTCAGCTTGGAGGCTAGCTGTGGGATGGTGTTCACCTTTATATTTTCCAGTTGCTATGGATCAGCACAGCTTCCCCCTAAACTCACTTGCCCATGTCCCTCTGGTCCCTGTGACATGTTGGACCTGAAGCCAGGAAGAGTTTTCAGGGCTTCTGGGCAACCATGAATTGACTCCTCACATTTAACTGTGCTGAGGAAGGAGCGAAGAAAGGGCTTATTTCAGTATTTCAGTGATACCCCTAATGAGGCTAAAGGTTTAATTCAGGAAAGGCAGATTAATGATAGTCCTATTAAATCTGTGGATTTAAAATGTTAATATTGCAGCAGAATTACAGCTAAGTGCATTTTTATGCATCTTGGCAGAGCCATGATTGTGGGGACAGGGCTTTAGGTCTGATCTCAGAAGACCAATTCTGGGACCAAAAATAATCAGGTTTCCTACAGAAACATTAGAAATAAAAGATCTAAATCTATCAGACTATATACCTTGACTTTAGTGAAATCCTCACTGTGCCTTGTGGTATTCTTATCAGCAAATTTGAGAAACAGATTGAAATAAACTTATGCAAGATGGGAACATAAAGTGTGAAAAACTGTTCTCAGGAAGACCTATCCACAGCTTACTCTTAGAAGAGAAGTGCAAGGGTTAGGAAATTCTAAAAGCCTGCTACCAATTTTTGAATATATTACATAATAACTGGTACAACTGACTAGATAATGCGCTTAATAAATGTGGAGATGGCATCAAGCTAGAAAATCCTAAATGTACTGGAAATTCATAAAGATCATATAGACTGGGGAGACGGTCAAGAAGGGATGAAACTCAATAAAAACAAATAGAATTTTCTGCAATTAATATAATTGATTGCAAAAATGCAGGATGCACCTGACCATCAACACATCAGTCCTGCCTGTAAGAGCCTGGGGTTTATAGGGCAGCAAAAGTTGTCAGGAATGTTCCTATTTTACAACAAATGCACTCGAAGTGTGATACCCAGGAGTCCTGTCTCGAACATGTACAGCCACACAAAATCACTTCCATGGTGGGAAGGCCTCAGCTGGAAGGATTCATCCCATTTTAGTACTACAATTTAAGAAAGATGTGGGCCATTGGCCAGAGGACAGCAGGGATGACCCAAGGTCTTCAAAACAAGGACCACTGGAGTTTGAGGCTTCTAGTCTGGAGGAGACAAAGAATCTTCAGGTATGTAAGAGCTACAGGGGTGGAAGGCACAAATTCTTGCTCGTTTCCATTGCAGATGGGACAAGAAGAAATGTTCATGAGTGGCAGCAAGGGACATCCTGCTCGGGCATTGGGAAAACTTTCCAGTGGCTAGGGTAACTGGCACTGGAAAGGTTGTCTAGGGAAACTGTGAAGTTCCATTTCTTAGAGGTTTCTAAACTACTAGCAGAGTACATAGGGCAAGGAATCCTCCTGTGGGGCAGAGGGATGCAGCAGATGAATGCCTGAGGTCCCTTCCAGCCTTTCTGTGCCTGTATGTAAGAAAAGAACCAAATGCGTACGGGAAAATATCCTCTAGTAAACCATTATTGATCCAGTCCACCCAGCTTTAAGGGATGGGTCAGGAATCTTGAGCAAAAATTGTGTTCTTGCTCTCCCAAAGGTGTTACATAGCTTTTTCAAAGCCATGTAGTACTTCTAAATTATTCCACTATACTGTTGAAGAGAGTGGGAGGGCAGTGGGAATATGGAGCTACTCTGTGGTGTGGCTACAGCCTGGGAATTTTAGCATAAAGAATCAAATGCTTCCCTATTCAATGTCACAGAGCAAAACTGGCCCATGCATTTACAGAGGGGACACCTGGGTACGAGGCACTTCCAGATGGCCTTGCCTGAGCCCCAAACACTGCAGGTGTTGGCAGGGGTTAAAATCATCTGCAGAGCAGCTCAGTTCCATTTCTTGAGGGACCCTGAGCCCTGCTCAGCAGGCAGGGCTCAGCTGAGGCTGCATGACAGGAGCACCACTGCCCTGTGCTGGCTTTAACCCTGTGGAAGAGGCTGCAGAAAGTCTGGGCTGCTGGAGCAGAGAATAAATTGCAATCCTTACTGGGGGAGTATCTCCTCTTGCTTGCTGGTGTATGTTATCCCAGTATTTAGGCCACTATTGAGCATCTGACAATTATTAGACAATTATTCTAAAGTGCTTAACCTGGCAGACATTTATGGGCAGGACCAGCAGTAAAACTGGTCAGGCAAACAGCAAATTGAGGAGTTTACAAGCTGCTGTGTCTGACCAAGAGTAGTTTAGTGCAGAGGATACAGCCTTTTTCTGCATTTCCCTTTAGTCACATAAAAATTGAATAAAACATAAATATTTCTGATGTCACCTAACCCATTGGGAAGGTTAGGCTTGGAACCCCTTCTGAGTGGAGCTCCTGCTGCTCAATTTGCCATGAAGAGAAATAATAAAGTAGCAACTCAAAGAAAAAAATATCATCTGGGCTGTTTAGGCACAGCAGCTGTATAGAGTGGCTGCTCAATATTTGTAATGTTCTCACCACTCCTATGGGATTCTGAAAAGCTCTTGTTCATGCAAACTCATGCAGTTTACAGAGCTTTCTTGATTTAATGACATGTGCATTCTGATAGCCACAAAGGAAA
>VWZN01004926.1:356097-374308 GCA_013396955.1 Regulus satrapa
GGGGGGGAAAGAAATCACCCTTCAGAATTACCCACTGCAAAACTGGTGTTCCTTATGTAAGCAAAGAGCTTGCTGCATTTCAGGCATTTAGTTTTTATTTTGGTTTCTTTCTGCAGCGAATATTTATAGCCCTCTTTCACTTGCAAGAACATCCAGTGGTATTTTAAAAGAATTTCAGTAAGCAATGTGTCCCTGTTAATATCCACTTTGCAATCAGTATTGCCTCAGTTTTCTGAGAGTTATTTTTTCTCAGAGATGGCAAATGAAAACTACCAGGCTGAGATGGATCTGTCAGGAGGGGATAAACAGAGCATCGTGTTGACAAGCCAAATGCATTTATCTGTATTTTCATAAGTTTTTAGTTCAGGTCATATCAATACACAAGGAGGGAAGGGGGAATTGTTTTAGGTGTATTTTGTATTTCTTAACTGCAGACCCACAGTCATGTTTTGATGCTGTTCTTCCTTATCCTGCTGCTGAGGGTACATGGAGACATCGACATGCCGCAGTTTCCACTCAGGGTGCTCCCTGAACGTGCACCAGGCATCACCAGAAAATCAGAGAAGTGCAGCCTGGACTGGCTGAGAGCACCTCTGAAATCTGGAGCTCACATATTTGTGTGCACCTGATGAGTACCTGCCAGTCCACAGTGGGGTTTTTACATCTTCTGGAGCTCAGGGCTCTGGAAGCTCTCGGGGGCTCCAGGTTTCTGGGTGATTTTGAGCACCAAGGTCTGTGTGAGTGGCCACAGTCATGGGCAGAGGTGGAGATAAAAAGCAGAGCCCTGTGCCCTTGCCCCATCAATCAGTGCCGTGGAAAGCACCACTGGGATAATGCAACCCTGTCTGAAGCTCATTCACTCACTCAGAGCCTGAGAGGGAAGGGTGTGATAACCCAGACCTGTCCACAACCCATTTACATCCCTGCACAGGGCCAAGTGTGCCTTCCAGACCTGATAAATGGTGCTGATAGATCAGGTTCACTTTCAGAATGAGGCAAGTTAAATACCATCAAGCTATTATAATTGTTATAGGAGGGTTGCTTTGTTTTGGAAATACAGTAAAACATTTGCAGCATTTTAGGGAGGCCTCATCTCTCTGACTTTTACCACATTGAACGGGATAAATAATTTAAACAAACATTTTGAACAGTTTGGCAAAATGCATTTAATGAATTATTCAATGAGCTGTATTTGATCCTCTTCAGACACAATAGTGCTGTCAACAGCAATGCAGAACTTTCTAAGTAGGTCTTAAATATTCATTTTTTCCCCATTTGAGAAATAATGTGTGCTCTGTCCTATCACCCATGTTAGCATGTCTTAGAGAGAAATAGTTTCACAAGTTGTCATCTCTTCCCATACTTGTGTTAAACTTTAAATTTAAGATTAGATTATCTTTTACATATATTTTTTTTAAAGATAAGTGTAGAGAAATGTTTGCTGTGCCAGTTAAAACCATGTCTACAATGTAAAAGTGAGTGCATCTCTGGATTCGAATACTTACATAAAAACACAAGAGGAACAATGGAGAAGGAATGGCATTCCTGGAATGCAGTCCAGATGTATATGGGCTGGCTAAGGCAGATAAAGTTTTAGAATAAACTCAGCAGTAATAATCACTTAAGACAAAAGGTCTCTAAAGCTCTAATTGCTGATGAAATCCTAGGGTCTTAAGGGGAGATGTCTGAAATTTAGATCAGAAATGAGTGCTGTGTGATTTTGCTGACAGATAGTGAAAAGAGTTGCGGCTATTGAAAGGCAAAGCAGGAAACTGAATATTCCCCAAATTTCGCATTAGGGGTGGAAAAGCTGCCTGAAAGGAAGCAAGATTCCCACTGGGTTCCTTGGGGATTGAGATTGCTCCAGATTTACATTTAATATCTGTCTGACAGGGGCAGCTTGATGCAGAATCCTGGAGAAAGAAGAGATAAAGGCACAGGGTGGAACAAAACTGTAGCACAAGACTTTATCACTCTTTTATTTTTTTCTTTTGCCATCCTTCTACCAATCCTTTTTTTAAGCTGTACAATAAAACTCAAAGCCAAGGTAATTTTCCCTTGCAATCCATTGCTGGCAGGGGGAAGGAAGAAGAAGAGGGAGAATGCCCCACATGCCAGCTCTGATTCTGTGATCACTGGGCTGGTTTTATGCTAGAACTCTCCTTTTCTGACTCTGCAGCAGCACAACAGCTCCTCAGGGATGGAACAGCTTGGAAACCAGCACCACTGACTGAGGCAGTGGCTTGTAAGAATGATGGGCCTGTCCCTTGAAAGCCAGAGTGTGCCCCAGCCCAGCCAACAGCCCCAGGCCATCGGTGTTTGGGAGCCTCAAAGACCTCCAGTTCTGTTGCAATAAAATAATGCTATTCTACAGCATGGTGAATTCAGGAAAAATCAGCCTGACACCTCTCCACGCCTCTGGAAAGAAATTACATTTATTTCGTGTGGTACCGCTGGCCCTGACTGCACCATATCCCATTTTCAACATTTCCTTCCCCTGTAACATCCCATGAGTATCAGATGGAGAGATCTGCTGGATATTTGGCTCTGACCCGCTGCTCAAAAGCCAGAAAGGAACTGGAGCAGGCAAGAGAAATCTGACTCAGAGTCTTGTAAGGGGAACGCTTCCTTACAGGAACAGTAACACTCTCTAGACCCCTAAAAAGATATTATAGTAATTTGAGATCTTTGGACGGAAAAAGTGTATTATATAGATTCATATACAAAAATGAATATATACATCAAACAATGGGCATGCTTAATGCTACAGAAAAGACGAACTTACTCATGACAGGGCCCATATGCAGTTTTTCAACTCCTGTTTTTCTAACTTGAAAGTTTCTGACACCTGTTAGCCTTTCTTTCTTTATGAGTATCTCTTCTTCCAAATACAACTGAGTTAAAAAAAAAAAAAAAAAAAAAAGAAGGAAAACATTGCAGCTTTTAACCAAAAACTCTCAAGTCAGTATGTGATGGGTTTTTCTTTTAAAACAAGGTGAAACTTTAAAGCTTCTGAAAGGAAGTTAGTTTAACCTCAGCATCAAAAAGCTTTGTTTGCACGTTAATGTACTGGCGTTTATTTGAATTGCAAGAGCACTACAGTTCCTGCAGTCTAATGGCTTAAAAGAGCCTGAGGATGCCAGACTGCTAAGGGCCTCTGCTCTCCATCTCAGCTGTTTTGTTTTGAAGTCACCCAAGACTGCTCTAGAGCCACAAAGGACCCCAAATCCCCCACATCACCTTTGTCTTGCTACCAGATGAAATATTATGCTTGCTGGTGCAACACTTGCTGAATTTCAATTATGCATGACTCTCCAGCAGCCAGAGAAAACTGAAGATATCCTCCTCCCCGTGCAGCAATTTTCCTAAATAGGTAAAAAGCTGCTCATTTTTTATTCTTGCATTTTACTAGAATTTGGATCAATAGCATCCAGGCGAGGTAAAGATCATCATATGCACAAGTGGTTTGTGGTTTGTTCTTTTCTTAATTGGTGCTTTCAGGCAGCAAGTGGACAAAGCAACAGTGTTTATTTCCAGTGCCTGTTAACTCTGAATTTAAATTCATGTGTCTATAAAGGACAGGCTGGAATGCTTTTACAGAGTTTCCACATTAACAATCCCATTATAAAACTCATAGGGGTGATTATATATTAATTTTCAACCCAGACTTTTAGTAATGAGTACAAAGTAGACTGGTGCAGATGTAGCACTGATTTCTTTGTGCTCCAACAGTTTGCTAGTTAATACAGAGAGTCCTTTTTGCCCCCAGAAGTAATATTTCTTGCTACTTTTACACATTTCTCTTTACTGCACATGATTCTTGATTCTTCATCCTTACAGAAATGTGTCAGACAAGCCCTGGCTGATGGGAGACATTGGCTACATTGTGGATGTAATGTACTAATCAAGTTTTTGTGCATGAATGAACACGTTACATTAAGGGTCCCCTTAATATTTTCACTGGAATGCTCTGCTGCAACTCCTTTACCCTGCCCAAAGACAAAATGTCTAACTCAACAATTTACTCCTAAAGGCCATGTTTGACATCCCCCTCCACTTAACCCTGAATCACAGGAACTACAGTCTAAGGTAAGAGGGCAATTCAGTCCTGGCCCTCCACAAGCCTTAATAGTTCCTTTTGCAGCAGCCCTGCCAAATGTGGTCAGATACATTCCTGGGCGGCAGCTTAGAAGTGCAGTTGGCTGCCTGCAAAGCACTACATTGGCATCACTGAACCTTTGGAATTTTTCAAATGCTGCAGGAAGAACTCAGGGGACAAATAAAAAATAAAGAAAGAAAAAAAAAAGGAGAAGAAAGAAGGAGGAAGAAGGAGGAAGGAGGAGGAAAAAGAAAAACAAGAAGGAAGGAGGAAGAATTAAAAAATAAGGAAGAAGAAGAAGAAGAAGAAGAAGAAGAAGAAGAAGAAGAAGAAGAAGAAGAAGAAGAAGAAGAAGAAGAAGAAGAAGAAGAAGAAGAAGAAGAAGAAGAAGAAGAAGAAGATGGAGAGAGAGGAATACAGCCAAAAGACAAAGCTAAAAGATGCCTGTGGTACAAATTTCAGGACCATCTGGGTGAATCTTATTGAGTAGGGTTGATAGGGAGACATTGGCAAGCTCTCACTCATGTACCTTGTCTGAGGAAGGACCCAGGGCTTTGGCCCTGCTAGACCATATTTCCAAGAAATATTTTAAAGCAAGCATTAAACCAGAAATGTCAGGAAATATAACATCTGGTGCAGGACTAGGGAGTATTTTAAAGAAATGGAATGTCAAAATTAATGTCTTTGTATCTCTATCTTCCTTAAGTATAAACTACTGAAAAGCTCTGTCTTATTAGCTCACACAGCACAAGTTACATCTCGGTAAATTTATATATCTGCTGCCTTTGCTGTCTTTTTACACTATCAGTGCAACTCCAGCTGATTCTGGACTGAGATTAGATACAGTCCTGCTTCTATCTGTGCTGATAAAATGAGAGAAAATGAAATTATTTCTACAATCTTGTAAACCCATTTCATTTGCTGTTTATCAAGAGATGGCAAGGGCAGTGACAGAGGCAAAATCCCTGAGGTCACTCCATCACACACTGTGCCTCCTTCTTTTGAAGGGCTCCTGCTCTCTCCTGGAAGACTTGATGTGGAAAAAGAAAGGCAGTAAAAACTAAATGGGAAAGGGAGCACAGACATATCCAGTGTTGCAACAGAAAATAACAAACCGTGTCAGACTGCTTTGTGTTCCCTTCTGTAAGAACATGCATGTTCAAACAGGCTCTGCAGAGGTATTTGCCTTGCTCTCTCTGAACAATGGGGAAGGAGCTCCTGTGTGCGAGGGGAAGCTTCACTCAGATTTGGATCACAGACTTCTCTTTTAAACCAGGAGGAATTCTGAGGGGGTTAAGACCTACAGGAATTGTAGGAGATGATACTTAATGCTTACCTCAAACTCTGACTTCTAAGGAGAACCACTGTGTAAGACCTGGATCCACTAGAGCATATGCCCTGCTATACTTTTATATGAAAGTTATTATAACCTTTCTGCAAAGCAGATTGCTTTCCAGGTATTCCAACCTCCATGGAAATGGAATAACCCAGGATGCTGAAACCCAGTTTTCCAAACCTCTACTGATACAGACTGCCTATTCTATTTAAAACTCTGCTTCATGCTCCATGAGATTTGTTTTCAGTTCCTGGTGACAACAAACTTTCTTGTGAAGTCTATCTGGGTCAAGCTTTCAATCTGTTTTTATGAAGAAAAAATACTTGGGAACGCTGAGATGTGATGAATGTGAGCTTAAGTATCTGTCAGTAAAAGCCAATTCATCCTTCAGTACCAATATGGATTCAGTGTCCTTGCAAGTTGTACTAACAGCTGAAACATACTGATTCTCCAAGTTATGAACACAGGGGGGAAAAAGCAAGTTTGCAGAAACCTGGCACTAAAGCACTTAAATCTTCAGAGTTTGTGGAGTCAGAGATGCAAAGCCAGGGCTGCAGTTCCATAATCTCAGAAGCAAATCAATACAAAAGATAGGCACATAAGATGTGCACAGATAAATGAGAAAGTGAAATGGAGGTGCCCAGGTCTCCACTTTGAAAAGCAGCCCGCGCAATACAATGGGCTTCGATCGCTCCCTTGGCTGCGTGTTCTGCTAGAGCAGATGCCTGCAGGGCCAGGAACGCAGTCAATAAATAGGTTGGAAAGTGTGAACTTTCTGCTGTAGCAGCCTGCAGGGTTTGCTGGCCAATGCTGAGCTGTCAAAGCGCTGCAGACAGCGCGTTTTGCTTCCCAGCTCCCCAGAAGGGAGGGCTGTGGCAGCAGCAGCTCACCTGCCTGCTCTCACCTTCTGCTCCTGGGGGAGCCACCCGCACCCCCTACCCCGGCCCCACAGCACAGGAGAACAGCGGTGTCTGCAGAAATCACCTGCTCTCTGCCTGCAGACAGAAAGGAGTTTACAGGATTGGGGCAATGAGGAGGATAAGGGGACAGCTCGCCCGGCGAGCGGTTGAAGAGCATCCCAGAGAAACGCGAGGCGATCCATGTGCAGGCAGATAAATAGCAGCTGCAAACTTTGCAGACACCACCACAGATGGGGTTAGCAACCTACGGGTGTTGCTTTCAGTTCTGCAGGAGAGGAAGAGGGAAAAAAAACCTGTAAATTGGAGGAATCACAGAGAAAAAGGAGAAAAATAAACACCGAGGATGGAAAGATAATTATAAAAGCACTTTGGATGCATTCACAGCAGTGGAGCTTTCTCATCTGTTAAAGAACACAAAGTAAATGTTCACTTCAGAAAACCACCTGGGAAATGCCAACAAAGGCTGGTATAACACCATGTCCTTCCTTTATTTGCAGGAGCATAAAGACCTTTTTATCAGGCATTCTAATCTTGCTTAGCATTTAATAGGACAGTGTGCTGGGATATCCACTCTGCTATTTACTATTTAATTAATTTGACAGAAGTCCAAAAATACTGAAGGCAAAACAGTGCATCAATATTTACTGTACTGATTCACTGGAATTAAAATACTGTAAAAACATAACTGTGCACAGACACCGTTTGTCTTGGCAAATAAAATTTTTTGAAGGTTCTTGTTCAAAACACAGGTTTAGAGTAAAATTATCACTGAAAGGTATTGATCAGCTGTTATGTTCCTTGCTTTGTCTGATACCACAAAATATTTTGAACTTCATTAGCTATGGGATCTTAATGGGGTTATGAAAACAAAGGGTTATATTAATAGCTAAATAAATATTGCCATTAACACACTTGAATTTGAAATCTCTGTTGACCAAAGCTGGACATAGAAATATTAAGTGAAAGGTGGAAATGCAACGCTGGTTATTAATATAGCAGAATCTTACCAAATTGTTTCTGTGCCATCCCTTCTTTTCTCTAAATAAGTAGAAAATGCAAGACCTGGGGAGTGAAAAATCACATCCGGGTCCTGCAAAAGCCAAGTGATGCCTCCAAATGATGGAGAAACTGGTCTGGAGGACGCAGAGAATGTGAACAAACTGTGTTGAGAATCTCCATCCTAAAGATTTTTACTTAAAAGCCATTCAAACACTCCTTTAATCCAGGTTTTTGTCAAGAGTACTGCAGTCTGGATTTCATTCTCAAACAAGTATTACGCATTAACTGCAGAACAGGAGATCTGCATGGCCAACCTGTCCCAAACTGAAGTGCCAGAGTCTGAAAAACCTGAAATCTAATGCAGTGTAATAATATAAGAGAGCACAGCTCTTTTGACAGCTTGGGGGATGGGCAATGGGCTTTAAGGACACTGTGAAATCCAACACAAAATGGTCGTGTTATTAGTGACCCTTACAGAAGGGATTCTTGGAAGAATCCAGAAAAGAAAAACCCTTAGGTAAAGTTCCATGAACAAAGAACAGCCATGACCATTCTCTAGCTTGGTGTAAGTCCACCCAGCCACCACCCTATCATAAAGGCATGGTAACTCCACCTGCACCACTCTACTGTCTCTCTTTCCATGTGCTGGCAGGTGTAGAGGTGTGTGCACAGACCCAGGGCTGGAGCAGAGGAACCTCCAGCATGGTGGGAGGGCATCCTCAGCCAGGATGGCCAAAGCTCAGGGGGCTTGTGAGAAAACCCAACTACTCAGGCTGGAGGAGGGTCACTGCTGAGTGCTAGAAGACAATTCTATGAGCTGGAGAAGTAAACGTGTGAAGAAAGGAGTTGGCCAGCACAGTATGTAATTGCTAATCCACCCTTCTCAGGAAGGCAGGTATCAGGAGTGCATCTCAGACCTGTGGGGTTTTTTTAAAAGGGGGGGGGGGGNAGGAAAAGATAAGGTATCTCTAAAAAAGAGATACCAGTGTTTCTGATTGCCCAGCAGGAATGAGCCATTAGACATCAGTCCACACCTCTGTGATGGCCTGATTTTGCCTGCCAGTCCCTGCCTTTGTGGCGAGTGCAGGTCAGTGTTTTTCTTGGTCCATGTCTGTAAATTTGGGCAGTCAAGTGGGATCTAAATCAGGTCAAGGGAACTACAGTTCCCCAGTGGCCTGGCTGGAAACCAGGATCTGCAGACAGGCAGCTGCAGAGCGCAGGGGAGGGCGCTTGTTTAGCACATTCCTGAAGGGCGCTGACTATCTACAGCCATTTTCAAGTGGTTCTCCTCAAGTCCAGCCAGGAATGTGCTGATGGGCTGTACAGGTAGGGCCAACCTGGCTGAGAGGATGCAGGACCTTCAGGGTACTGTAGGGAATGGAACATGACCCTCCAGCCCCCTGGAGAGCTGAAGAGAGGAACATCTGCAGTGGGGAAGCATTGCAGAGGAGTATTACCCTTGAGAATTATTTGCCACTAGCTCCTAAATTAAACACTTAATTTCTCGACCCCCTTGTACTTTGTGTCAGGAATAAACCTTGTGCATTCGCACGAAGTAAAAGGAGGTGGCAGAGGAGGAGAGGGATGCAGGAGTGCCATGGAGAAGGCAGCAGTCACACCAGCTGGGGAAGTTGGGATTTTACTCCTCCAGAGCCTGTGGCCTGGGCTGCAGCAAGCAGCGTTTCACCCTCATGCCAGTTCACTGAGTCTGAAGGAGGAAATAGGCTGGTTGAGAAACTGCTTTTCAGAGAAGAGCCAACATCCTCCAGTATAAAGCACTTGGAAAAGTTTTGCATGAATTAGCAAGTAAATGTGAGGCTGGAAGAAGTAAAGAGGGACAAAAGTTGTCAGTTTGTCATTTATGCAATAATCCTGTCAAATATGAAATTTCCTGAATAGGTGAATTTTGGCTTTCTTTTTAGAAGGAAGAAAGGAAGAGGGTTTTTTGTGCTGCATTTGGTTTTGTGTTTTTTCAAACTGGAGAATCCACCCTATTATTTCTGATAATTTTTCACCTTTAGAATGTCACATGGCAATTCAGGATCCTATGTGGGTGTCACACTGATGCGCAGCATCTGAACATTCCTATTTGTTTCACTAAGAGGGACAACAAATAAATTCAATATTTGTTACATATTCAGAACAGGCTCCAACGCCAGTTTCAGTTCTTCATGAATTGAAAACCTGGCTGGAATACAAATCAAATAATAATCCTATCTTTTATGAAACCGTCTACATTTTTTGCCATCAATCTCCAACCTGTTCTAGTCCTGGGTCTCGTACAAAAACTTCATTCCAAAAAGTCCATTAGAGTCTTGAGATGTAGTGTTATGAAAAGATAAAGGACTGCTCATATTACCAATATGCTCTAAAAAGGCTTATCCATTTTCTGATTCAGGGGAAAACTAAATTCACCTCAATTTCAAATGTTACTACAAGAAACACTAAAAAACATGCACCAGATTGGTCTAGGTGCCAGTCATCTTATAGCCCTACAAGCAAAATGTAAATAGTTGAAAGTATAAATTATTGCAATTATGGTGACAGGGACCAAGAACTGGAGCTCTGCAGAGCATAAGACATGTCACCATGACTGTCACCCAAAAACCTCATTGAGGGTTACTGATGTCACTGGCAGGGCTCGGAAATTAGTCTAAGTTTTCAGATTTAAAGCTGACACAGGAAAGCACATATTTTCTGCTCTGTGAAGTCAGACAGAGGAGCTGTTATCTGAAATAGTGCACAGCGTCTGAATAATCTGCCAGACTCAACACATCCTGCCTCAGGAGTCCAGGTGGGAAACTTTACTGTAAGAAGCAAAACAAAATGCAAAATTACCTGTTAATAGTTCACCAAGTGCGTCATCAACACCCCCCAAATAAAGCTGTTAAACTGCACCAATCTCCACCAGTGTAACTGCTATGCCAGCTGGGAAAATCTGTAAGGACAGGTTTAGGGAAATAGGACATCCACCACCTGTCCTAATTAGAGCTAGATCAATAGGTGGAAATTATGTTTCTTCATTAATTAAAGCAAGGAGGTCCAGTGGGTCGTTGGATGTAAAGTTAAGGAGAAATCCTGGGTGTAGGGAAGGGAGGCCATCCTGTGCAGGAGGAGTAACTGGCCTCCAGGCACTGATCAGGATAGATAAGCAAGCAATTTTGGGAGAAAAACACATCCCATCTACCCAGGTTCCAAGACCAGAATGATCCAAGTTCTCTCCTCTTTGGACACTCTAAAGCTCTTCTGGCAAATTCTCCCTCCCATCAGCCGTGCCAGGATCAACCGCTTATCATAAGCTGCAGGGGAAAATTTGCCCACATTTATATCTGGCACGAGAATTTTCTGCTCAGAATGATGGAGCTGTTGCAGGGGTAGTGCTTATGAGAGCAACATCCTCCCAGAGGGCCTCATAAAACAGGGAGAGGATGAACTTGTCTCACTGACTAGGAATTGCCAAGTAGGCAGAGCTAAAGATCAAGTTCTACAAAGAAAAGGTCACGTTGCATGACGGGAGTGCCTCCCTCCCCAGCCGAACAGACAGCCTTAATCCTGCCTCCCTCAAATCAACAAGGGTTTTTCCAATGGCTCGAGCAGCAGCAAGATCAAAATTTGACGACATCATCTAAAGCCAGGTGAGATAATAGGAAACATTCTAATCAGTGGGATGGGCTTTACATCAGTCCCTGGATGACTAAGATGTGGATGTATGTCTGGAAAGACTAAATCATGAAAGGGATAAGAGCACAGAGCTGCTGGTAGATTATTTGGCATTAGTTTAATATTATGATTTCTGAGGTGTGCAAGCAGTGATGTCTTCTGAAAAAGTTTTGAAAGCAATCAGCACAAGGGTGAAGTTTTGTCCTGCACAGATGCCTCTTTTCAAAGGTTTATAGATGACAAAGCCATCTTAAAAGTGCCAGCAGCAGAACTGAACCATGTGAGTTTCCTTGCACAAGTGTTAAGGGTCTGTCTTGTAGCAGAGAGAGAGAGCTGAGCTCCTGTCAGAGTGCTGGCCATGGGAAAATGGCTCCCGTCCTCTTTGGGGGCAGCTGAAAAGGATGAGTAATGCACAACGTGAGTGCTGCTCTCCAACCAGATTCAGTCAAATCAGAATCAGGTACCTCTTGTAAGAGGCTGATGCTGAGCAGCTCTTTGTGATGCATAGTTGTATAAATCTGTGCTGTTTAGAGACAAGACTGTAGGAGTTTCTACTGAAATAAAGTGAAATAAAAAGCAAACATCCAGACAGCACTTCCTCCCTCTCTCCTTGCTTCCTTTCCCTGCTGAAAACTGTGATCCACTGCTGTGTGATAGGGGTTCAGCTCCCCCACAGTCCAAAATTGCCAGCTGGATATCAAAGCCTGATAAATCCAATAGAAAAATAGGAATCTTATTTTAACCAGTGCTGGTTAACCATTAGTTTGGGCTCAGTATATATCCATGGAGCTGTAATACATATTCTTCTGACAACCTGCTACTATTCAAGTAAAGAAGGGTCTAGGATAAAGTTTAAAAAAAACAACAAACAAACAAACAAAAAAAACCCCAAACAAACAAAAAAACCCAAAATAAACTAATAAAATTACCAAAAACTAATTGATGGTAGTCCTAGATTCTCAGAAATGTGTTTTTAGAAATTAGACAGGGCTGGAATTAGACAGGGCTGGATTTTTCCTCCAGCCATTTCCTGTGGTCCATGTGTCAAAATGTTTAATCCACTAAACCCAGCCAAATTTTCTTTTGGGCAAAGACACCCTGAAATCACAAGCCATACCCTTGTGGCTGACATTCATATTGTAGTGGGGTGTTTTAAGCCACAAGGATGACAAGGCCAGTGTCACTCGATTCACACACGTTTCCTACTAGCAGATCTCTAGCTTGACTTTGTGATTTCTGTTCTGGTGGGTGTATTTGGGATACCTTAACAAATAGGGCATTCATTGAAATATTCTATATCAGGCACCGGTTAGTCCAAAAGTGAAGATGCCTGCTGCAAAGGCAGGGTTATCTCAGCTGCACTTTATGCACAGGAGTTACAGCTTGCACTCGCACGGGAACCTCCCCACACTGAAGCAGATGCAACATGACTAATAGGCTCATCGTGAGTAATAAGTTCACCCCAGTTACAGCACATCAGTCAAGTCAAGTATGGCTTTTCACCAGACGTGACACGCCATGATGTGTAAGGCTGGGAATTTTGAAAGATAATGTTAGTGATAGACGACACCCTGATGCAACAGCTCAAAATGCAATTTTGATTATCTCCAGGGTAACCACGTGGAACTTCTGCTGGGAAGCCTTGGGCCAGGATCTCTGCTGAGTCCCCTGTGTAAGCACTGGGTGTTCATAAGGATGTTGATCTGCAGTGTCCCTCTCATCTTGTTACACAGGGATGTTTTCAGAAGGTCAGTCAGTTTCCAAGATTATTGGGATTAAGGTTTGAGATGGAATCATGCCTCAGGTAAAATGCTTGCAAAGAGCAAACCTTTGAATAGCTTTTAACTAGGATTAAGAGGTGAATAAAACAGGAAAGAGCAAAAGTAAGCAGTGAGTAAGAGGGTCGGCCAACGTGGGAGCAGGAAGCTCCCTGGAGCAGGAAGCTCCCAGGTGGCTGTCCCAGCAAGGCAGGCCAGGGAGCCCTGGGAACAGAGGATCCACCTCTCACATCATGAGAAATGAGTGCACCTGACTGAACTCTACAGAAATAGTTCAATTACTGCCATAAAAAGGGTGCTGGAAGAAACAGGGAGGGGTTAAAAACAAGAATCAGATGTCTGGTAATTTTCTGCCATGGCCATGACCCCATTTTACCACTTCTTCTGCCTTTCACCCCAAAATCTGTCATTCCAGGTAGAGAAATACCTGTCCTTTAACCTCCACAGCCCAAGCTGTGGGAATTTTGGTCTCACCCTTGAATTCCAATACACAGAGCCCCGCAAATAAGCTGTACAGTGAGGAGCTGAAGCTTTATCACAGGAGCATCAATGTCTGTCAGACACCTTCAGAACTCCTGAGTTTTATGTGGAAACCTCAACTCTTTGGCATTTGCACTCAGCCCCGAAGCACAGCGTTTGGACTGGCACTGGTAGGCAGTCACTGGTTTGCTGCTAATTACAACCCCGAGCTGTCTGTGAAGATCACTCTAGCTTGTGGTATTCATTAAATGTGCAGAGTGAGAAATATGCAGGCTGAAGGGAACATTTTATTGTGACCTTTACAAATTGAAATAGTGATGTGGTGGTCACAGTGATGGGCAATTTGTTTTGGGGTTCCTTTCTTCATTTTTACTGCTTCTTGATGCTGTAAGGCTAACTGGTATAGAAGTTAATGGCAAAAAAACTCTTCTAAGCTGCAGTTAAGTATGACATAATGAGGACATCAATTAACTTAGGGCAAGTGTTTATGATTAACTATGAAAATCAGTAGCATTCACTGGTGCATAACAGCAGAGGGAAGACAGTCTTCCAGACCATTTTTTGACTACAAGGTCATAATGTCACGGCAATTTCTTAAATGTTCTGAGAAAATATAAATTTTCAGTAGAGCTTTTATTTTGAGTGTTACTGCACTCATAATGTCAGAAAAGGCAATTAACTTTTCATATAACTCTATGGATGTGACTCTGCCTTCTCAGCCTTTATTGAAGCTGCAGATACAGACTTCGACTGCCAACTGACATTACTGCCAAGTCTGGAGGTAAATATGCACTCTATTCTGATATTTACCAAGAGGAGTGGAAAAAATTATCTAGAGACTCATGTATTTATAAACCATCTCACAATCTTAGAAAGGGAGCCAGGGAGAAATCTTGATAGGAAGAAGAGATTTATGGATGTTTCACCCTGGCTAAGAATGAGCAAGATGATGAGGTAGCAGAAAAGGTGATTCTGTTGAGGGATGATTTCCTTCAGAGAAACCTTGCAGGCACAAAGCAGAGAAGAGCCAGGCTGTTTGTGTGATCTGGCCTGGCCAAGAGGCCAAGCCACCACTGGGAGAGGCTGGCAGACCCTCAGTATCCAGCCCAGTCTGTGGGACTGGGAAAGTAATGGTGATAAAGACAAGCTGGATGGGGTTCAGTAGAGAGCAGCAAAAGCATTGCAAGGTGAGAGGAATTGAATTATAGGGGGAGGTTATAACAGAAATGAAATATTGCTCCAGACCAGGTCTGTGCCTAGAGCAAAGCTTTACACATACAGAGTTGAATTGATTTATATTAGCAAATGTTTAACTTCTAATGTCCTCATTCACTTTGCACGGAACATTTTGGTCCTAGGACAATTATAAGGAAATCAAAGGGAAGGTTTTGCCCCTTATCAGAACAGGTTCTTCATGGATTATCAGCAGGAGGAAGTCAGTTTGTTTCTCATAAGATGAAAAACTATATTCAGTAGCAGAGGTTTCAGAGAAATTAAGAGGGAAGAAAATCATGCAAAGTGTCATTGAAGGTCTCCAACACTGGGATTTATATAAGGCCTGAATCAAGAAATGTTGTTTATCTATCAAAAGGTTCACTGGCCTGAAGGAGACCTGGTCATGCCAAAGGCTGAACAATGTATCCTAGTTATACCTAATTTGTGAAACACAGGTGCCAACCCAGATGCAGAAATACAACTATATGCCTTGATAATTACAAAATAAAGAAAATCCTCAAAAGAATAGAAAATAATATCAAGAAGAGAAGTAAAATGGGGTTTGCAGCACTCACAGGTACAGATATTCATAGTTCCCCCCTCCACCACTGAGCTGACAAGGTGTTGTGGGGCTAACTGGTCACTGGACTGAGCACAATATCTTATCTCTGTAACCCACTGCTGAGCATCTGCTCACACAGCTCTTAATAACCATCTCAGAGCTCATTTCTAAACGAGGTTATAAATGGTTTATAAATGGAAGTGTACCACAACATGCCATTGCAGGTGTCTCAGTCACTCTGAAAAAAACGTCCACCATGAGAGAAACAAGTGTAGCTCAACATCTAAATAGCCCAAACAAGCAGTAACAGCCAGAAAAATGCATAAAATTTCACTTGCAGCAGCTGCCAAAAAATAAAATAAATATAAGCAGACTTACTTCACCCATTAAATCCATCAACCCTTGGGAGACCCATTAAAAAACCTACTCTCAACACCCCAAGGGTCCCACTCCCCAGGATGCTATGCACTCTGTGGCCAGAGCTGCCCTACCCAAAGAACATGCAGAGGTGTCTCTCCTCTTCCTCCCTCCGTGGGAACCGAGCCTCTTCACCGGGAATTTTTCTCTTTTCCCTCCCTGTAGTCTGGCCAAGCGTCCTGCAGGCTGCATCTTCTCCACACACTTCATCAGAGGGGGAGGTGGCCGCAGCGGTGCCACCCCTCCCTCTGCGCTCACATCCAGACCCTGCGAGCTGGAGCTGGAGCTGGAGGTGTCAGACCTGGCAGGGAGCAGGGCTGGCAGCCTGCTCTGCTCTGCTTGGCTCGCAGGAGAGAAAAGCTCCGTGGGTTTGGAGCCCTTTTACAGGAATCCTACAGGCTGCAGCCCCCCAGGGGACAGGAGCGTTAGAAGTACCTGGGAAATGAGACCCATGAGCGGGACGGGTGTAGAACTTGCTGTGAACGTAATTTTCCACAGTTCTGGGACGTTTTGGGGTAGGATAACCTTTAATGAGCTGATGCTGACACACGAGGTGCCAGACACCCTTGCACCCAGGCAAAGTGGCCATCCTTCACTCTTCAAAGACAGTGTGGCGTGTGACAGCTCCAGCCTGAGGTGACACCACTGCCAACTGCCCTTCCTCAAGCCTGTGCCACGCAGAGGTCTCCAGTTCTTCTCAAGAGAATACCTTCCCTTTGTGCACACAAATTCCTGTGCTCCTCCAGATAGGTACTGCAGGACATGGGGAAATGGTTATGAGCCTGACTCTTGATGTTTTCATTATGTTCTGTATAAGAGTGGTGGATTTGTGGTCGCTATCATGTTTTCATTAGGTTCCTAGAGATAAACACATAAATCAAAGCAATGTTTCCTATGGTACAGGCAAATCAAACCAGCAATTATTTTCCCATTTCATTTTAAACCACTGAACTCCTGTTTTATCTCCAGATAATGATGAATGTGGTTCTGACACCAGAGGTCCACATGCTCCTGCTCTATTTCTTCACCACGGAGCACAAATAAGTTACTTGTTAATATATGAACTGTCATGTAAGAAGCCACAATTATGCATGATTCACCCCTACAAGCTATGTAAATCTGTGGTGTGTATATATGATAACAAATGAGTGTTACTTGATGGGAAAACACAGGTGCCAAGAACTAGGACTCTCTGTACTGCAGATGTCAGATATGGCATCGGTGTTAACACCTCCACTAACCCTCACCTTCAGGTAGACTCATTTCCAAAGGCTTATCAAGCATCCTCTATCACTCCAGTCTGTCAGAGCACTGGCAGCGAGCCAGACCAGATCCCAACCATGCAGTGTTGTTCAGTGGGGAGTGAGGAGAGCAGAGACAGCACATGCCTCCTTCCAGAGACCAAATATTCCACCACATCCAGCATCACTGCTCCCTGCAGTGTCATACGGTCAAAATCTGGCCCCACGCCTGCTGCTGCCATCTCATTAAATGGTGGGGACAAGCCGTAAAGGACTTGCAGCACATACCTGTGGAGCATCAGGTTCATGAGCCTTGCTGGGGACAGCCAGGGAAGGTTGGAAACAGAGCCCATAAAGAGATCTCCAACCCAACACACTGCCCAATGGAGCTCTGACCAAAATTTTGGGGTGCTATTTCCCCCGTGGAGGGCATCTGTGTGGATGTCGGGTGGGAATGATTATTTTTTCTTGACAGTTCTTCCAGCATACAAATATGTCATTATAGCTTTTAATGCTTTCCTCTACCCTTGTTCATTTTCAGCAGAAGTTATCATCAAAGCAGGTTGGCCACTGATTCTGCCTTTGACTAAGGAAACTGAGGGGTGGAGGTCTCCTCTACCCCCTTCCACTTCAACCAGTCCTCAAGTTCCATGCCAGCCAAGTCCTCAAGCACATTTTCAGCATCACCCTGCAGCCCTGGGAGAAGTTACCAGGTTAATGCTTGAGCAGCTCCCTTCCTACATGTGCCCAGCTTGCTTTTGCTCTCGTGATTCCCCTCAAAGGCCACATAGGTGAGTCTGAGTTATGGCAGAGCAAGAATACAAAATTATGTGTTTAATTCCAGAGGAAAAATATACAAATCCACCAGTTTCAGGATACATCCTGACCACTTCAAAGTGAAATTAAAGTTCACAGTGGTGGAGAGCTTAATATCAGCACAATTTTTCACATTTCATATCCTTGATGAAGCAACTATTAGAAAGAGTGTTTTGTACTATTTGGCTCTGATTTATTAAAGTTATAAATTACAGTGTAGACTACCCTGTAATCAAGTGCTTGTGAACCTTGTGTGTAACACCTTGAAAATTAACAAGCTGGTAGGTAACAGATGCAGTTTCCTTCTTTAGATAAAGAAGTACATATTTGAAATACAAACCTGAGCAGTCCAAGAGTCAGAGCCAAAAAAAAGCCACTTGTGCTCACAGGTTTTGCATTCGTCTTCATTCTGTTAGCTATGGTATGGGATAATGCCTCTGGTGTTTCCTTAGCCTCCAGTGGACAGCAAGACATACATCAAGCCCCACACACAGTTGGAATGATCTGTTTGGGGAACCAAGGGCTCCACTGAGCCACGGTCCACATGTGTCAGCTGAGTGCCACTCCAACAGGGGAGATGTTCTGATGCGTGCCCTTGATTCTCACCCATACAAAATGAAAGGGGACATTTTTGCTGCTCCTTGCTACAATGCTTCATGCTGTGAAGGCTAAAAAGAAAGAAAAAAAA
>VWZN01004926.1:374363-437147 GCA_013396955.1 Regulus satrapa
AAAAAAAATGTCACTGGTTTCTTTCCTTTGTAAAAGGAATAAAATTATTCTAATTGATGCTCCCTGTAGGGAAAGAAACCAGTGGGCAGCAGGAGTGAGGCACTGATTAGGATGAGAGTGCAAAGACAGAGTGAAGAACTGGGTATAATTATGTCAGACACATTGTGTTCATTGTAAGGTGCTACTCACAGTAATTCTTCTGAAAATTTTGTCTGAAAATTACTTGAGTTAGAGTACATCCAGGTGACACCCTGACAGGTCTGGTATCTCTCTCAGCTGTTTCTGTATTGTCAGTCACCATGGTGTGCAGACTCATAACTTTCCTTCAGCTTGGTCTTCTTTTTCTCCCTCCCTCTGACCTTGCATGACCAGGTGTGCAGGGTTGCTAAAGCAGCTCCCCCTCTGACAGTTCCTGGTGCACTTCCTTGGCACTTGATTTACAGCTGAAAGATAAATATATATGGCCACGTTCACAAAAAAGAAGAACAGATATCTTTTTTCTTTTTTCTTTTATTTGGGGGCGGGGGTCGGGGGGGGGTGGTTGCAGGGAATCTCTTGTCAATCACATTCCATTCCCGTTCATGTCCCTGAAGTGCAGTTTTGGTACAGGAAAACACAATGTACTTTGCTCCATACCCTGGGGAACAGATTTGCATCAACTATCTCTCCATCTCTGCACTCAGAGTGCCTCCACTCACACTTTCAGAGTTGTTCACAAATTCTTTAAGCTGCTTTTCCCTTCAGTACATTATTAACAGTTATTAACAGCTTCTCCCTGCGGTGCATTATTAACAGTTATTAATAGTTATCATCAGCATCTTAGATTTACAGATTTACAACTAAGGCTCAAAAAATGAATGGAGTTTCAAGCGCCTCCAGCTTTCTACAATGCATTTTCTAGTTTACTTTTGAAAACACTGCAGACCAAGGTCACACTAGGAGTCAGAGGTAGAGCTGAGACCTGAATCACAACTTCTGAAAAATTTGGAGAAGAGGACAATCCTCCCATAATATGTATGTGAGATGCTCAACCAAACAGGCTGAGGAACCCCCGACTCTCCAGACTGCAGAAAACAGAGAAACAAGGACCAGGTAAACCCTTCCCAACGTGGCTGCAGAGAGTCCCTCCCGTGTTTAGCACATGTGTGCTGTACGTTTGCTCTTCCACAGAATGTTCCCTAAACAATGTCTGGTTTTTCCAACAGTTTTGGGTGATTTTAGAGGTCTTTTCCAACCTTTGTGATTCTATGATCTCCAGAAGATAACCAGCTATCAGAAACACAGAGAAGTCAAACCAGGTGGATCAGACAAAGTGGAACCTGAAAGAGTCCAAAGTCCTGATCTCCTTTCTAGCTGATAAAGAAGTGTTTCTATGTATTTATCATGGCAGGGAGGAAGCATGTTAGAAAACTTCCTGGGGGTAATGCTTCTTCTTTGCTTGTTTTTCCTCTCAAGAGTGGATTAATGTTTTTGTTTGAAGGCCTCGCTAAGAAGCTCAGGTTTCCATCTTAGTAGGTTTGCTAATAGTACGGGACATTCCCCTGGATTTGTGATTTCAATGCAGGGTTTTCTTTAGAGAGTGAGGAATTTTTTTATTAGAACCAGCCAGTCTAGAGAACGGAGCTGTACCTAAAAATAGAATGGATTGCTTTTTTTAACATGTTAAAAATAGAAATGTATAGAAAGGGTCATGTATAGCCTGATTTTTACAAGAAGACAGAGGTGCTCTGAATGGAAATATAAGATATCAGCCATCTAGTCAAGAAACATCACATTTATAGTTCCATGAGTTGCTGCTTGTGAAGCATAAAGAATTATAGAGTAAGCCTGGATGGTCTGAAAATTGAATGATACCATGCTGAAATACACACACTTTTCCAGGGAAAAAATGAGACTTTTGGTCTTGAGAAGCATAAACACACACAGCACTTCAAAGCTGGAGAGGTGCAATGAGATGGATGAAGCTAAATCCTCCCCTGTTGCCACTGAGCTTGTCTAATTCTCCTGTTGGTGGAATCCACCTTGGCCCTTGCTCCAAGCTCTGTGGAAAGATGGATTCCTTCCAGTTCTGCTGAAAAAAATTACCAAAATCCCTTTTTTCCCCCTGCAGAATCCCTCAGTGTCCACCCACAACTCACAGGCCAAGCAGTGTGCAGAGACCACAGGGTCATAGTGGGGAGAAAGGACCCAGAGAGGCTTTCAAAGGCAATCAAATCTCACACTGATTTAGAAAGTCACATCGTCAGCTAAGTCCTGTCTTTTTGGGTGATCCAGTGGGGTGAGAATCCTATAAAGACAGGTGAATATTGTTGGCTGTGCCCTTCTTGTTCTCACAGTTAAATCACAGTAATATTAATCTGCCTCATTACAGCCAAGACAGTCAAAACTGTTAAAGCAATTTGCATTAAAAGTTACCAATAACTGGAATTGGAAATTGGCATCTATATCTGTTAAAAAGGAAAAAGAAATCTCAGCCTTGTGGACTATATGCCATTTGAAATCTGCAGCATTCTTAGTTCTGTTAAATGGTAATGGATTATTCCAGACACAAAACAAAACCCCACCTTTGTTCTAACTGTCCATTTACACCAACTGACTGCTCCATGAAGCCTCCAGTAGATTTCTCATTTCATGCCTCAGACAGCACAAAACACTGCAATGTGCCACTCTGGCTCATCTAACTGAGCAACTGTTTCTTTTATTTTTTTCCCCCTGAACACTACAAATTCACCAAGTTCTTAAGATGCATTAACCATCACCTCCCCACCTCCCACCACCACAGAAATCCCACCCTGGAGAGCCAGCTGTGTCTCAGCTAGGGCAGGTCAAGCATTCAGGACATTTTACAAGTCATCAGCACCATGTGTGTCAAATTCAGTCCTCGATTACCTCCAGTTTAGACACACTCATATTTCCATCAAAGGACCTGATACCCCTTGATTTAATGGCTGGGGCCATTAAGTTTTTATTGCCATGTAGAAGTCCTTTCAGCTACAGATATGCGAAGCAGCCACAGCTCAGTTCAGTCCTTTCTGAGACCAGGAAAAAAATAGTGGCCAACAGCAGGTTGGTGTCAGTGGTCTTGTGGAGCTCAGCATGCTGATTGACCTCCACGTCCACAAAGACTGAGATGCAGAGTAAGAGCTCCCTTCCAAGAGAGAGCAGGAAAGGAGCTCAGAAAACCATGCTGGGATTCAGAAGACAGGGAATGCTTTATGTCTGGTTGGAGCCTTTTTCCCTTGCAAGATTATTCCCTGTAGAGATAAAAGGAGGGATGGATGTACAAACAAAGAAAATGGATTTGGATTGAAAATACTGCTGAATTTAGCAGGATTTTTATATGTATATCAATTATTCAGAGGAAAGATTTTTGACTAGGACCTCTGACTAGGAACTCTGAGGTGTAAGTCAGCACAGGTCCCAGGAGCTGGGCAGAACAGCTGTGGATGGGTTTGCTGAAGCAGGAGGTCCCACCACTTGGGTTTCTATTCCCATAACTAAAAGTGAGTTGTTTTAGCAGTCATACCAAAATGCACATCTGAACAAGCTCTTCTTGTGTCCATGATACATGGAGCTAAAGTCCTCTTGCTGTTTTGAAGTTAAATGCAAAACTTGAGTTGACTTCCAGGTTAAAAAAAGTTATTACACTCTTCATGTGTAGATGTACCATATTTTTATAGCCTTGTATACGGTCCAAAAGAAAAGCTGAGGTTTTTAATGACTTTAGATAGGTTTGGGAGTGGATTTGGTTGATGATGTTCATTTTGAATTGGCAGTCATGCACTGAACAGAGAAAATAAAACTAAACTATGCCTTTATGAAGGAAAGTGGCCACTGAATGAGCAGCAGGTCATGAGTAGCAGAGAATGAAGCACTGTAAGAGAGGAGATGGGAACTCCAATTCCTCTGATACAGTGTGTTTGCCTCTGAAAACTTAGCAGTGGAAGGAGAAGCTAGCCCTGTCCCCTAAACAATCCTTTTGTGCCTGCCAGATGCATAATTGATTGTAAGCAAACCATCCATGCCAAGCTCAAAGCTGCTTCGCACATGGGACCACATCAGAGGAGCTGCAGACCATGGGAAGACCAGAGCTGATTTAGTCATCAATTATGGATGAGAAACTTCTTCAGTAAAAATAAACTTGCTGGTTCACCACTGTACACAGAAACCTCTGAATAAAATTGATTATTCAGAGGCAGAATTCTTGCAGTTTGTGTCAAGGACACATTTTCTGTTTGAGTACATGAAGGCATGGACACACTTGGTGAAATTCCCAAACCTCCACCAAACAGAAACCAAACCTTAATCTATTTCCTGGGTGGCTCTAGTCCAGGAAAGCACTTCCTCTGGGGTCCCTCCTTTCCCTGGATTCAGCCTCCTGCCAAATTTACAGCCCTGAATGTCCCACTTGATCCCTTTAGGGCTTTTCACGAAGGGCAGAACTGGAGTTCTCCCTTGAATGTAATTGTTCCACTCATTTGTTCAATTTCTGAGCATATCCACACACATATGTGTGAATAAATATACAGCTTTGAAGGTGACCTATTTTCCAGCTGCAAAACACTGTCTCTACCAGAAGGTTTGGCCAGCTAGGGAAGGATACGAACCAGAGAGGTGTAGAGGGGACTGCTGTGTCTGCATTATTTAGAGTTTCAGCATGCCAGCTTCACAGGTGTTCAAACTACCCAGGAACCATTTGGCCCACTGTTATGGAAAATATGATTTTAGAGATTGAAATCAGCCAGCAAGAAAAGGTGTTTAACCAACTACCTACTGCAGGACAGAGCAAAACCTCAAGGTTTTCTTTGAAGTTCTTTTCATTGTTTTTGTTATGATTTTCTCCCCAGCACCTGCAATACTGCTTGACATCCTTGGGAACTTCTGGCAGTGGAGGAAATTATTAGGTACAGAACTCCCAAAGTATCTCTAGGAATTATTCAGAGTTGCAACATTTCAGACAGAAAAGAACTTGAACGAGAGAAAGGGAATAAAAATCAGGTTCTGAGTGTCCATTCTGTATGGAGACACCTTGTATATAACACAACACAGAACATTTTATCTGCAGCTTTGCCAAGGCAGCCCCAGCCCAGCATTGCTGGGAAAGGTGGGCAGGAGAAAACAGGCAGAAGGGTCTTGTTCCTTCCTTATCTCCTGCCTGAAAGCCGTGGATCAGATTGCTGGAGCAGCAGCACCTGTTCAAAGCATGTTTTCCACCATTTTTCCATGCTGGACTGGGCATAGGGAGAGAGCAGAATTATTCTTCAGCAGAGACTGGAACCCACAGAGCATCAGGGCACAGCAAGATCACACCTGCAGCTGGGTGGCCAGAGAACCTGTAAGCACAAAGAACACATTTCTTGTCTAAATGTATTGGACCTGTCTGACCTGCCTGGGAGGTACCAGGACTGCTCAAACACAACACACTCTACCTTCATCACTGCTTCCCTGCAGCTAAAAATAAAGAAGCAGTTCTCCTGAGTTAGATGTCAGAGCCACCATGCACCCAGCTAGCTCTTTATGCCCTTTACAAGTCTGTTATTATCAAGCAGAAAGAGAAATATTATTGTAAATATCTTTCTGGTTATGCAGAGGCATCTAAAAAAAAATCTCTTCTCACTCTCTGTTCCTTCAGTTCCAACACACTGCTAAATATACACCAGAAGTATAGGACAAAAGTGCATAAAATTGCCTCACTGATTGAATTCGAAATCCCATTTCTAAAGGATTTTGGAACCTGACTGATAATAAAATTTAAATACCTGATGTTGCAGTTAAGAAAATTCCCAAATATTCAGATAGTTTCAAGTTTTATGATCCACTGATTTAAAAATTTTTTGGGCTCCTCAATCACCTTGGAGAATTGCAAGTCTATTCCTGCATTACTTTGACATTGGAAAATACAACCGTATATTTTTGCCCACAGATCCTACTTTGCAAAAACCAAGTTATTTTCTTTCCTCTAAATATATATTTATAAATACATATGCACACACCGTAGTTCTGGACTAATTGGTATTTGCAATGTAAGCATTGGCCTTTCCTTCCTTTTCCTCAATGAAAGTAAACATGATCAAAGTCTGCCAGTATTTAATGATGAAAATGTACCGTGTCTCTACAGTCTTAATGTCATTGAAATGAACTTGAAGATAGTTTTACAACAAAAATAATTTTAAAAGGTTTCCATAACAAATTCAGAGGAGGAAAAAAAAACCTACTGTATTTAGCTTTTCTGTCCTTAGCATTTTTATTTTGTCTGAGGGAAAAAAGGAATAAACAAAGATATTTTTAAATGATCTGTGATGGGCAAAATGTATAGAGATTTTATCCAGCACTTCTAAGGACCTTGGAAGTGCTGCAACTACACTGTAGTTTCTTTGTTACAGCTCTGTATACATTTATACAAAAGAAAGATGAAAGGGGGGAGAGAGTGGTTGATATGGGTTGTGAGAAGTTGGTGGAATTAGATGGCAAGGGGTCAGATTACAGACAATGTAAGCTAAAATGCATCAAAGGATATGAAGCAAAGGACTAGATCAAAGTCTAAGAAGCCAAGTACAAGAATAAAGGAGTGATAATTGTAGGCAGCAAGAGAAAGCACTGGAATAGAAATGTGATAATGGTATGACCTCATGACTCAGTCTCCTTTTTTTTCCCCAAGTCACCAGTTTCCCTGCACAAGGCACATGGACTGGAGAGGGCAGGAGTGTGTGTGGCAGGAGGGAGCAGCAAGGGGTAGAAGGGAGAGGAGTTCTGGGGTTGATAACCTTCCTGGGCTAAGAGGAAAAAATCACTTTGTTCTTTGCAATGTGCTTCATTGATGGGTTTTCCACAGGAGCACAGGGCTGAGCTCACAGGCACTGGTGTGAAACAGGGAGCCTGGAAGGATGAAAAGCTGGAGGTCAGATCCTGCTTTCCTGCAGCCCAGCAGAACACAGCAGACACCAGTGTGAATGGGTCTATTTTAGAGAAATTATTGGGTACTGATTCCACTCTGCCCTGTGGCTGACATCATGCCTGGGACAGCTGCCATCATCCAAAGAGTTCCTAAATTACACTCATCTTTGGCTGTAGGTTTGTTCTGAGGATGACCTTGCATTAGATATCCACTTCTCCAGGAACCCAATGCATTTTACTGCCAAGGAGAAGATTCCCTTTCACATCTAATGTGTTCCCTCAGCCCTCATTCTTGTAGAGCGCAGAGTACAGGTCCCTGTACATCCAAAGGACTCTGGCACGTCAGGGGATTTCTCGCCCTGGCTTCCTGGACTGATGATGCAGAATTTCCTCTGGTCTCACCATGCCCCAGTAAGACCAGTGATATCACTTCAGGTGACTGCATTAATCAATGCTGGGGTTTATTCCATAATCCCTGACACAGGTTTTAATTTGGGACAGGGAAATGGCCCTCATCACCCCTCATGACCAGGACATTTTGATGTTTCCTGGTGTCTTTGAAGGCTGAGGCCAAGGCTGCACAGGGTAAAAGCTCTTCTTGTAAACTTTGCTGCACTTTGCTTTGTGGTTGATCTTTGGGAGTGGATGACAAATGGGGACAGTCATCACATGCAAGTCTCCTTCCACTGTCCACAAGGCTGAACTGGTGCCAAGATCCTTCCCTGCTCCAGCAGATTTGGAAATCAAACTGTTGATGCCAGAGAGTAGCAGCTTCTCTGTTGCTTCCTCAGCAATGCAGACACCTATTTCTGTTTTATCTGGAATGAAAAGGAGGCACCACTGTCTTCCTTTCCTCCAGCTTTATTTCCTTGCAGTCTGCCTTCCCTTCTCCAGTGAAGCCTCAAGACATCCATTCTCTCTTAAGTGGGTGAGCAAATCAAAACAAAACACTCGCTGGTCTCTCAAACAACCATTTGCTGCTTGAGATGTGTGCACCTTTATCTCTTCACCTCCTTCCTCACTCATCATTTGGCGATGTCTTTATTTATTTTTCAGATGTAGCTGTTGAGCTCCATCTCTGGACAATGTGGGTGTAGGGTGGAGGAATCTATCAGAGAGTCCTGGAATAGATTCTGAAGAAGCAGGAAATTCAGTGTATGTTAAAGTCTCTCCTTGCTGGGCCACAGGTTCATATTCAAGTATCTCTTCCTCAAGAAATAAGCTACTGAAACATAAAAGTGGAAGAAAGGCAGACAGCTCTTTCTCTGCCTCACTGTCCTGTCTCTGTTCCAGACTCTTTATCCAATCTTTGTGTGCCATTGCTTTGTTTTTCTGTGCTCAGGTGACTCACAGCTCCTCATTGAAATGTCTGCATCAGTCATATGGACATGCTTAACCAGAACCACTCTGGGATCTGTTGAACTTTAGTTTATACACGAGTGAAAGAGCCTGCCAGACCTTCCAGACAAACAGCTATACCCAAAAATCCTTGGCTGGACTCTTGGACGGTGAAAGCCATTAGTGTGTTGACTGACCTGAATCAGAAATGTCCTTTCTTTCCAAAGTAATTTTACTTCTCTCTGTGTTTAATTTCTTGCATTTTCACCTTAAATAAAATGCAAACACTGAGAGACACATCAATGAACTGTTTCTTTGGAGCTCAGATGCCCACCAATATTTCCAATGCTTTTAGGCCCTGGCACATTATCCCCAGGAACTGGGCTGACAGAATGACTGGAGGGAAAACTCAGGAATTCTGAGGACAAGGGAGGGGGTGGGAGAACAGATAGGAGTGTGACAGTTTCAGATGTGACATTTTTGTCGCAAAGCATATGAGAAATTTACAGGAGTGTGGGAATTCTCAGTGTTGCATCTTCTCTGGCTCCCTGCAGGCTTTGCCATTCCAGTGGGCAGCTGATGCTCCTGGAACAGCAGGTCATATTTGGAGTCTGGTTCTGCCATTGTTTGACCCCAGCACACCTGTGGGGAAGCAGCAGCAGGTTTTTAGCCAGAAATGCAGTGGCTGGAGCTGCTGAGTAGCGCTGTGGCTCAATGCCAAGCTCCCTTGCAGATATGCTGACGCTGACACGGACCAGAGGGATCTGTGAAGTGTTGGTTATGTGCTGCTCTCTGCCCTCACTAAACCCTGCTGCCCTATGCTGATAAAACAGCTCAGAAAACACTGCCAGGACTGATCATGGTTCAGCTGTGCCAGGCTTGGTACAACTGATGTGAGTCATGGCAGATAAAGAGAGTAAACATGTAGGAACTTTTGCCTTGAAACTTGCTTAATGCCATCAACTGCACAAAATTACTACAGAGAAGCTGCAACCACAAGATCTAAAACATCTCCTAAGGCTTGAAAGGGACACTGAACTGCATACACTTGGGTAGCCACATGGGCATCATCAATACACAGATCTGCCAAAAAATCTGGCATTTGATTATGACAAACCCATTATGACTGAACCAAATATGGTCACACTCTGAAGCTTTGGGGCCATGCAAGAGTCTGGAGTAAGCCATGCAGAGATTAGAAGGAAGTGTGGCCTGCACAACACTTTGGAAATGTCTTGAACATCAAGGAAGAACCTGCCAGCAGGAGGAACAGACTAAAACACATTTACATGATTTTTGATTTAGGTCACTTCACGACCTGTGAATTCTGACCCTCACAGATGTATTAGAAACACAAAAGTTCCTTCCCAATGATCATCATAAACCCTCATTTTCATGCTGTGTATGTGACCCAAAGGGTGTAGAGGGATTAAGGAATAGTGCTTAAAAAGTATTTAAAGAACTCTGAAGGTATGCACAAGAAACTTGTCTGAAAGGCTCCATTTTATTGAGCAATAATTTGTTTTCAGACACCTGTAGAGGTCCTGCACCCAAAATTGATGTCATACAGTGTCTTGTGGTTGTCTGCTCCGGAAATATGGGTAAAAGAAACTTCCCTATAACCAGTTCCTGTTTTTCTTCCCCATTTCCATTCTTCTCAGAGTTCTGCAAAACATGTGACTTTCATTGACTCATGTAATGATGAAACAGCAAATTTAGATACTCATTTCCCAGAGTGCTGTCAATTCCACTCACTTGGCTTGGGTTTGACCCTATCAATTACACCCCAAAATATCAATAGTTATCAATCCCTGACCCTAGGGGTCAGGATGACCCAGCAGACACTGTGCAACCACCGCCCTTCACATGGCCAGGGAACATGACACACAGAAACACTGGCACTCCTCCTAGCTCAAAAAGAGAATGCAACAGAGCTCTAAGAGTGGGGTCAAGGGGACAAGGAAGCCTTATGGTTTTGGCACAAGAGCCATGGACTTTTAAAAGAAGCAGAAGGGAAAGATTCCTCTGACCCAGACCAGCCTGGCCAGTTTCCTCAGCCAGGAAGTCCCCATATGTTATTGCATCCCACAGTTTTGACATGAATCTGGAAATTTTGCACTCCTTTCTACCCACTTGGTTCCCATTGACATATTTGGGCATGTATGAGGAGCCCCAAAGGGAGGAGGGCAGTCATTAATGGGTGCTGGGTGGGCACAGGGGGGTTGAAGCATTTATAAGATCTTCCTAAAACACTGAAAAGAAAAAGGACCTCATACATAAATCGCATCACACATTGTCTCTTTAAAGGCTGACCACAAGGAGTTCTGGTTTGCTCACTGTTGGGTCTCTAAGCAAGAACATCTAAACTCATGAGACATTACAGCCAAAGTTATCCATAAAATCTCTGCTGTGAGAAAATTGCCAGGTAGTTATGGTCAATCCAGAAAGATAAATTAGACAATGATGGGGAAAGTTTCCTTGACTGAATAGAGCTGGAAGGTCAAACAGCTCCTTAAATTTCTCCTTGTCAAAGTAGATCTATTTTTCTGTATATTTTGAGTTATTTAAGAAATGTTATGGTTTTATATTGCTTCGGTGTTTTTGTTAAATTGGATTTTTTGGCCCTTGTTAGAAAGCAGAACCATATTTACCTGGCTTTGACATTAGCGTAGCCCTCTCAGCACCAAGACTCTTAAGGTCAGACCTGCATACAATTTCCTCCCAGGCATCCTGTCAGTCCCACACAGCTTTTGGGCAGCCCAGCAATAATTTATCAGCAATAAATAAATTATCTAGGATAAATAATATCCTCAAATTATTCTAAGCTTTCTTAAAAAAACAGGTATCTTCCACTGACAGAAATCCAATGGTCGTTTCTTCTGCAGTTCCATTGAGTTAAAGATAATTCAGAGGGGATGGGGGAAATTGATAAAATCAGGAAAGAGTTGGACGTTTTAAACCCATTGAGCTCAGTTAAAGGATACTCCATTTAAAATTGTTTGGGTTTTTTCTTTGGGTTTTTTCTTTTTTTTTTTGGTGGGTTTTTGTTGTTGGTGGTGTTAGTGGTGGTTGTTTTGGTTTTTGGTTTTGCGTTGGGTTTTTTTTGCCTTATACAACAGCTTTAGTCCAGAAGAAAAGTGTGCAGCCCACAGCTAGTTTAGATTTTCTTCTATAAGGGGAAAGGCAAGCCAGAGAGGGTGCCTGCTTTGGGACAATCCTCCTGCAAAGGAACTGGCAGGTGGTGAGAGGCAAGGCAAAAATACTTCCTGGGAAGGGTTTGGAGGAGGGATGTGAGCAAACTCCTGACAGCCCCAGACATCCCCAAGCAACGCCTTGGGGGCTGTGACCCAGAGTTTTATATCCTTCCTTTTGAACACATTCTTCCTTTCTGTTGCACACTGTTGTCTGGTGACACATTCCCTTTGCTGGAGACACCCTCTCCTCCCCACCAGCAGCTGGGCATTCATCACACACCTTGTACAGTTTTCCAGTTGTTGCTCCGGTTTTGGGCCCTCCTTCCTCCTCCCTCACTCCCCTTTGCACCTGAGCATCCCCTTCAGCTCAGAATCCCCTCCCAGATTGGGAATCAGCAATCACAGGCTTTGCTGATTGATTCAAGGTGTTCTTCACCTCCTCCTCCTCTCTCCCTTGATCTTTCAGTCCCGAGAGTTTCATTCCCTTGCAGACTGGTTTGCTGTCACACCCTACTCTCCCACTCCAGCTGCAATAATGGCTCACCCTGGTGACATTGAGTTTCAGACCTGAGCTTAGTCCAAGGTCACCATTTCTACCATTTTGCAAAATGGTAGAAAGCACAAATTCCTTAATGGCTTGTGACTATGAGTTAAGTTCAATGTAGCTGGCAGCTCCTCTTAGGCAGATCAGCAGCAGGACTGACCTCACTGACTGAATGAATCACTTGTCCCCCAGGGGCAGGAATGTTTCTTCCAGGACAGGATTGAAGCTGCTTTCTTACAAAGGCACTATCAGTCCCAAGCAGGGAGTTGGAAGCTGCCTGAGCCACACACCTGCCTTGTAGATAGTTCCTAGGCCTGCCAGGCATTTACCATTCAAAAAATACACATTCTTCATCAACTTCAGCTGAACTTTGGTGAAGGGTGTAAGGGGGAGAAAGCAGAGGAAAGGAGGAGGGGAGGGATTCAAGGGGTTCAAGTGGAAGTTTTTGTTCAATGCTTGACAGAAATAAATAACCAGATCTGTCTATTTTGGCTCTAGTGCCTTTGTTAAATGTGCCAAGTCTAGAATTGTAATCTCATACCAGTTTTCCAATTATTGGATTGCAAAGTAATAATGGGTTTCTTGTTAAATGAGAATAGCACAGCAGCTTCAAGTGGAAGAAGTACCATGAAAGGAGAAAAAAGTGGTGTGACCTTGTGTGGTCCCAAAAGAAGACAGCCACCACCCTGTCCCAAATTGTCCTGTGGGTGCCATAGAGTGTTTGCAATGGGACACAGACCACCACCATCCCAGCAGGATTTGCATCAGTTCAGGAGTACTCAGAGAGAGAGTTGGACATTTGGAGCAAACAGCAGAGCAAGCCTGCATGAGACGCAGTCTATTCAATACATTGGCCTGCTAAAGGCCAAGGCTACCCTCCCGAGTGAGGCTGTGACACACTCCCAGAGTGGCACTGGACACATCAGAGCAGACACATGGTGGGGCCCTTGGTCTGTGCTGATCACACAATTTCACTGGGGTGAGGGCTGGGGGGACGCTTGGAGAGACGAGAGCTCAGGAGAGCTTGGTGCTTGGTCCAGCACTGCAGCGTGTTTTCAGCTGCAGACATTTAAAGGAACTTTTTGTGTATTTCTATCTAGAAATGGGCTTCATTCAGATATGTGTGCCTTAAGTTTGCTGAATAAAGACATAAAGAAGAGGCACCTATTTCTGCGGCTATGGCAAAGAGATGCTGCATCCAAGACTAAAATATTTTTGCATGCCTGATCCATACCTCCCGTGTGCTAAGAAGCCTTTAAGCTCTTTTTAGCTGATGAGACATGAGCAGGTGGTCCAATTGTGAACAAAATGTCAGAATCCCTTCCCAGGTACAAAACCCCACTTAGAGAGACAGTCAAGCTATGCTGATAAACGTCAACTAGCCCCAGGCACCGCTATCCTCCAAATCTCTGCTTTCAGTGCTAACATTAACTCTAATTATGTTCATCCTAAATCTGCTTCCAGTCTGTTTTCATTACCTTCATTCACGTTACTTTGCTATCACTTGTCCCTGCTTGCTGGCCTGGTCTGTGATCAAATCTATTAGCAGCCCTGGTGCAGTGCAGTGTGCTTGGGATCCTCACCAGCCTGCATGGGGCACTTCTTCTTTTCCTTGACCTGCACTGGGGCTGGTAAACTGTGGGTGCAAGTTCCTGACACTGCACAACAGCTGCATGACAGCTTTTCAGGGCACCCCCAGAGCCTCTTCCTTTCACTGAGGCCAGCAATCAGAATCAGAGTCACAGTGGGAGGCTGCTCTTTACACCCCACAAACACTGCACGGCTGTTAGGCAGGGCATGGAAATAAGGTGTTCTGCTGGACTTCCAGCAGCCCTGAAGGCTTGGCTGCACAAAAACAGTTTGTTTTTTCCCACTATTCTCCCTCTCCAACTAACTGAGCTGCACCTAAAGAAAGCACTGATGTGAACATACTGTGGAGGGCAACTTTCTGTACATTGGTCACATACAAAGTGATGGGATAGCCTGGAGAAAAGAGGGCACCAGGAAGACCTTCTAGCCTAAAGGGGCTACAAGACAACTGGACAGGGACTTGGGACAAGGGCTGGAGTCACAGGACAAGGGGGAATGGTTTAAAGCTGACAGAGGGCAGGGTTAGATTGGCTATTAGGAAGAAATTCTTTGCTGTGAGGATAGGGAGGCCCTGGCACAGGGTGCCCAGGGAAGTTGTGGCTGCCCCAGCCCTGGCAGTGTTCAAGGCCAGGCTGGATGGAACTCTAAGCAGCCTGGGATGGTGAAAGGTGCCCCTCCCATAGCAGGGGTTGTAGAAAACAATGATTTCCAAGGCTACTTTCAACTCAAACCATTCTATGATTCTGTGATAACAAAGGCCTTTTGCAATTTTCCAGTTTCAGTTGTGTTCTGGAAGGCAGTGCTGTCTGCAGGTCACATCTGGGAATACTGCATCCCAGGGGCCTGGATTTTCAGATGTACTGAGCATCCAAGGCTCCAGCTGTTCACTGTGGGATGTGTAGGTGCACTGTGTCTCCCAAAACAGCATTTACAATTTATATCAACATTTTATATCTGAATGAATAAAATCCCTGAAGATTATCTCAGTGTTTCTGGAAGGGGTCTAGGCACTTAGAGCTTCCATGGTGCCCACTGAGTGTAGCAGGCTCAGCTCTGAAAGCAGACAAAAGTCCAACGGCACCCTTAGGATAAGTGCACTGTTCCTAGTGTAGCTGACAAAAGCACATATCTAGATCAGAAAAATATTCTTCCTTCTTCAGGGAGTTGTTAGGATTCTGGAAATTATTGTAATGAATTGTGAGTCCTTGAATGGAGGGTGCTACTGAACAGTAGATCATTGTGTTTGGGTGGATTTTTATAGACACTTCTAAAGTGCTCATGAAAAATATAAGGAAAAATATGTTTTGATCACATTCTCTGATGTCTGTGTCACTGCTGTGTGCTTTCACCCAGCTGGAAAAAGAGACAGATTTTTAAAGGATACTCAGTGAGGTGTTACTATCCCATCAAAACATACACGTTTGTTCATGGAATTTTTAACTAGAATATTTACTGAACCACAATAATTCTGAAGCTTTTTATATTTAAGAACTTATTTTCTAGTATTTCCCATTTATTATCATCTTTTCAGTGCTTTTGGTCAATAAAAACAAGGATTAACCCCTTCACAAGGGTTCCTTTTCTTCCATTCTCAACTTTGATACTGTCATTTAAGTATGATATTACTATACCCATTCAGAAAAAAAGGCTACTACCCACAGTGATAGGTAATGAGACAGGCTTTCACCACATTTTTTGCTTTGTAACATCAGTAGGGTTACCAGCATCACTGCAAAAAGAATATTTCAACTGACAAAGCAGAAAAGTGGAAAGTTCCTGAAAAACTAAAAAATATTCACTTAGTCCTTTCCTGTGCATGAGAACAGGTATTAATTGAATCAAGGCCCTCCTTGACCTGTGGAGCTGAAAGAAAAAGGAAAAGCATTACACTCTGGGTTCCTTCAGAACAGTAATTCCTGACATTTCCAGTGAGGAGTGGAATGATTGCAGAACACTCTTTAGAACATGATGTAGTGAGAGGTTCCTCATGGAAGAGTTTTCTGGGACAAACTGCCTCCTTTACAGCCAAGGACATGAGACAGGTGAGGAGCAGTAATTTGGAGAGATGCACAATATAAGCAGTATTTTTAATGACCTATTGGCATGCCAAGGTTTCTCCTTCCGTGTCTGAACCCTCTACGGAGATTAATAACCTTTGGATGTTTGAGCAGCAGGTCAAGTAACTNTAAGTATTACCTATCCATCTAAATTATGGGCTTTGGGATTTGGGGTATTTTTAAAACTTTTCTATAGGAATAGGAACATGTTCTTCATTAACACCTAGTCAAGTAAATGCTTGTTGGGACAAGGGAGGAAGCCTTTTAGGAGAAAGAAGTACTTTAAATTCCTTCTTCTGTCACTTTCTGAGTTTCACACAGACATTCTGCTCCTGCTGGTTTACTGTTTCACACTTGAGCAAGAAGTGAAGGAAGGAATAAGTCTCAAGGCCCAGCCCTGAATGGCTGCACATTGCCATTGATGTGTGGATTCCCCCATTCTGTAAAGCTCAGTGCTTCCCTGGGCTGGATCCTCAGAAAGCCAGGAAAGAGGAGTGCCATTCGGGCTTACTTTTGTCAGAGGATTAATGCCATAATCAAATTTCTTTCTTGGAAGAAAATTTAGCAGATGCTGCAGTGTTTCACCTTTGAGACATCACCAAAAAATTCCTTATATTCCCTAAGAACAGGTACGTGTGTGACAGTCCCTATTCAGCCCGTGTTTGCAGTTTGCATATTTCTGTGTAAATGTGTGTCTTACAATTAGCTTGAGGATGTGCTTACAGTTGCTTTTACAAGTCCTCATTCTTGACAGTTTTACGGATGTTTGCACTAAGTAGCTTTTAGTGGCATACTGGTGAAACTAGGCACCTTGTTTTCCTTTCTTAAAGGCCCTTGGTTCTAATACCTACAAAGACTAATCCATTTGCCTCAGCTAATCCAGTCTAAAAGTACTCCAGTGCACTTGAAAGGATGTCCTGTGAGCAAAACATCTCACCTTGAGAATGGGGAAAAACTTGTTTTGGAGGTTGCTTCCCTCTGAAGCAGCAACTCCAATTGGCTAATCTATTTAGCAAAATTAATGAGAGGGCCATGGATTGAGTTTCATGGCAGACTAAAGCCCAGTTTTCTCAAAGAAAGGAATTAATTGTTGAACCTTTGATGGTCTAAAGGAGGAGAGATGCATTCATATGTTTTGGGTAACTCCCTCATCATTACTAAGATAAAATAAAAAGGCTTTAAGGTTTCTTTCACCCATCACCCCACAAGTTGGCAATTATATAGGATTACTAGTGTCCCATAGACCTGAGCTACCAACAGCTATTTTATTCACTCATGTAATGCATTTTATGGTAATAACAAAAGAGCCCTTCAGGCTATTTTGTGGTCCATACAGATTTTGAAGGAGAGGGAACTCTTATTTTTGTTTGTGTTTTGAGTGGGGGCAATGGGCAAAAAACGTTTTTATCTGCCAAGAGATTAGTGTGAAAGAATGAAATGAAATGTTTCGGTCTTGTTCAGTTCTAGTCTAATCAAGCCTACTCTCAAATTAATGAGCTCTTACCAGGGGGAACATCCCTCGATGCTGGAAGGCAGCAGTAAAGCTATGCACTTCTATTTCGAAAAAATGTAAAGCAATATCCTTTTTGGCTTCAGATAAAACAGTGAAAGAAGCATTTTTCATCTTTTAAGGTTTGATTTAATGCTACACTGACTTGCAGGGTTTGTGTTTATTGGAGTCATTTTTCTAGAGAGCTGAACAAATTGCCAATAATTTGAGGGTTAGTATTCTGGTCTCTTTTGGCTCCTGGTGAATGAAAAGTGTGGGACAAGGAAGTCTAGCAAGAGCAAATAAGTTGCATTTATTTAGTGAAAACGTCTTCCTAAACCCTATTCTGTTCATACCAACCTATCTTTAGTCTCATCTTCTGAAAACCCTTCCTTGTCCTTTCTGAATTTGTTCTGCGCTGCCCTGAGTAGTGGAGTCCCTCAGGATTGCAGGGATGTTTCTTCCACAAAAGGAGGAAATTTTCTTTGAAATGCATCATGCCTCAATGGTTCCCAAGACCAGAGCTGAGGGGCTCTCCTGGGGCTGGAATAAAGCACAGGCACAGGCCTGTAGTGCCTGAGGGCTGTTGATCCTGGAGCTGTGGAACAGCATCACATGGGAGTCCTCTGTGTGCCAACAGACCCAGATCACCTTGAGGTACTCCATCCACCGTGCTGGCAGCAAAATCCCTACACTTGCTGCAATAACCACCTCCAGTTTTACACCTCTGAAATCCAAGGCTGACAGGTCTCATGCATGCACAGTAGGAAATGCCCATTGAAGTCTCATGTTCAATGGTCATTTGCCTTTCTCTCTGCCCATTATAGAACTTTACCACATGCTATTTTTCTCACTTTTTATTTATCACAGAGTGGTTGGGGCTCACTGAATCAATGTGTGGTTTGCATTCTCTTGTAACCATGTAATTTCAACAGTGTTTTCAGGTCTTATCTGTTCTCTATATCCAGACATTGCACTGAACCAAGTTATGTTCTTATATTCTTTCCTTTACTTTCTATAGGAGCAATACAATAGGAACTTTCTATATAGTCTCCTATTATATTGCTGCTGTAGTTTGACAACCATCAGTTAATTTTTTTAACAGCCCTGAGAGATAAGGCCTAGAAGGATTAAGCCCAAACTTGTCATATTTTCTAATGTGAATCAGATAGGTGCTGATTAAATATTCTGTACTTTGATAGGACAAAAGTATAAAAGTACAAATACAAACCCTTGCAGTTCCAAGTCTAGGTGAGATCGCTGTGGGTTGGTGGGGTTTTTGTTGGTTTTGTTGTGGGGTGGTTTTTGGTTGTGTGGTTTTTTGACAGTCTGGATCCTTCTGTGTGTCAGGGTTGTTTAGTATAGGAGAGATTTACCATGAGTCAAGCAATATGGAAAGGTTGCTCTAAATCATTTTTCTAGCATTACATTAGAGGTCCCTGCTACAATTCAAGACAAAGTCAATGATTCTGATTAGTCAGGGATTAAGGTCCCTCAACCTCCCAGTCCTCTGTGTTCTTGACCAAGGTCTCATTTTCTGTCTGTATTCCATCTCCTAGGACATGTGAGGCAATGGTCTGGCTAACAACAGCCTCCTCCAGCACAAAACATGATTCATTTCCTCAATATCATTCTCAAATAGTGCTAGAGGCCAAAATGCCAGACACTACAATTCAGTTCTCCTAATGTCTGCTAACAAAATACCCTTGCTTTTGTTTTCTTTTATTTTTAAGAAGAAAAAATTTTAAAACCGGGTTTCTCACTGGTGGAAACCAACTGAGTTCCAGGTACCCAACCAGTAAAACTGGATTTTGAGGGAAACAAGGTATACCTCTACCTTTTGAGCTAAGAGAGGAGCTGATATCAGAATATTAGCAGCATTTTCCTCTCTTGGATCGTACTGATGGGGGATGAGGAAAATGAGCTGTTGGCTGTCTGCAAGGTGGCAGATACCCGTGGAAAAAAATCAGAAAGGGATATAATGGCATCTCAAAAGCCTATTAACCCACCAAATCTTTATCCTCTGCTGCTCCTGCTGCACTCCAGCCTGTTTTTTCCTCTCCCAGTTTCCCACCAGCCCTTTCATTTTGCCTTCAGTAGGGTCTGTTGTGTGAGAGAAAGACTCCTTGTTCCTTACCAGGACTGAATGGTCTTGGTCAGCCCCGGAGAGCACTTCCAAATGATTGCTGAAGCCACTGTCTTCAGAAGGGTTTAACAGCTTGAGAATGTGCAGGCAGCAATGCTCAGGAATTTCAAAAGGTCTCTCTTGAAAAGCCATAATCTAGACAGCTCATTTTCAAGCTCCTGCTCCAAAGAAAAACAGCACTGCAAGTTTATGGATTAAATAAATTGTTTCAAAGTTGTTCATACTAGTTTTCCATCATGTTTCAGACCTTCAAAATAAAGGAGCTAATTTTGCTAGAACATTCCTCAAAATAGTCAGGCAAATGGATATACCCAGCATGGAAAATTCCAGAAGAGACCTACTTACAAGGCCTAGTGACCAACTCCTTGTAATTTTGCCAGATGAGAAGAGGAAGACACAGGCTGCTGCAGTGATCCCTGCTGGTGCCAGCTCCACTGGAATGGCATCAGGAGCTGACACTATGGAGGGGTGCCATACTCCATATAACTTCTGCTAGTGCTCAGAAAGCAGAACTATTTCTCACCAAATAGCAATGAAACAGGCCACAGTTGTATTTTAAATAAGCGTTTTTGCACTTGTAATGAGCTGTGAAGATGGGGCTAAACAAGGAAATCTGTGTGACAAAGACACAGAGGGTTATTTCCCAGAAAGGACTGCCATGCTCCAGCAATCCTTGCTTCCTGCAGACCAAGGTCAACAAATAGTGCCTGAAAGCTCAAGGTGAGCTGTCTTCATGGCAGGCTACAAAGCAGGGACTGATCACAGGCAAGGCATGCCAGGGAGAAGCAGAATTCAAGTTTATAAAACATAAACAGGAGTGCAGCAAGACAGACCCCGTGTCAGAAATGGCTGGGAACAGGAATCAGTGCAGCCTGTATGCAGGCCAGCACTGAGGTGCAAACATCTGTGGGATGTGGCAAATCAAAATATCTTTCAGGTAAAAGCCTCACAAAATGCTGTGAGTGTTCTTTTCAAATAAAACCTCCCCTTATTTATCTACCTCAGCCACATAAGCTTTTAATTAGCCTATATGCATGACTTCATAGGAAGCTCCCTGAAAGTGGAAATCTCCAAGAAAGCCTTTCCAAAGTGAAAGACATATCAAGTTGCCATTTGTTGATAGTATGCCCTTCTCTAGAGAAAGAATCAAAATTAAGAGTTCAAAGCAGGTGACAAATACCAACACACCTGAAATGGCTTAAGGGACTATTATTATTATTATTACTATTACTATTATTATTATTATTATTATTATTATTATTATTATTATTATTACTACTACGTCATACAGCAGTCAAATGCTTTTCAGCTTAGAGACTCCAAAGTCCAGGAAAGAAAATCCAGCTGGAAGTTCTGTCACATCTCTCTCCTTATCTACCTTCTCTTCACATTTAGTGCTTGCTTTCACGACAGATGTGAATCATTCATAGTGAGAGTGCCACCCAGACTAGCACACGTCTCTGGCTCAGTTACTCTGTGGCCTTTTTATGAGGCTGTCTATCACTCCAGAGAGTTGGCAGTGACATGTGGACTGCCACCACAGATCTGGTTCTGATCATATCTTCCAGTGATTCTGCAGATGAGAACTCCTAATATGGGGCTATCAGCAGACAAATTGCTTGAGCCTAACAATGCCACAAGAAGAAGTGTAAACAACGGGAATCTGCTCCATTTAAGCAATGCACAATGCTTGCATTGTCTGCCCAAAAACAACAACTGGAAGGATTGCTTCTCAATTTTTAAGCCGGTCCGCTGCCAAAGCAGAATGGGAAAGCACACAAAAAAGGGAATGTTTTAATGCATCCACTGACACCACTTCAAATTGGAGCAGGATCACAGAAAACTCCAGTACTTGGAAAAATCAAATGCTTTGCCCTTGAAATTCTGCCTGTGAAGTAGTTTTAGGAAGATGGGGAGGACTGAGAACAAATAGCAAACAGAAAAACAAGTCACCCTTCAGAGTCTGGGTTTGTTGGCACAACCTAAAGAAGGTGCAGCGTCCTCCTGTGAAGGTTTCCTTCCCCCCAGCTGCCACAGCTAAGAGGAGCAGTGCAGACTGGCAGTCCCAACCTCAGTGTCTTTGCTCTTGGCTCTCTCCCATAGCCCTGACACTTCCCTGTAGTATTTTTCCTAGATTAAATGTGTAGGCTTCTTTTTTTTTTTTTTCCTTCTGTTTCTGTTCATCTCAAAACAGGGGCAAAGAAAATTGGCTGACTCTCAGGTGACAAGCTGTGAAGTTCCACCCTCTCTCAACTTATTTGGGCGCATACTGGGGGTAGAAGAAGCGGGCATGCATGGAAAGAACCTGTTGGAAGCTGCTGATACCCAGCTCCAAGGACTGAGAAAGGCATGCTAACATTAAGCCACTTAGATGGCACTAGCAGAAGCTTCATTTGATGCAAGCTGGCCATGATATCTGGACTTGTCTTTCACCACAGAGCCCTCATTAGTGAGCTGTCTTTCCCTGCAGCATTGTTCTCTGCAATAAATGAGGGAAAAACTCAAGGTTTGGAGAGAACTATTCCAAATCTACCTATAGGGGAGAGTTGGAGGCTGAGACACTTTTTAAAAAGCTGGTTTTTTTGGCTCCAGAAGGAGGCTGCCTATTCATTGACATTTGAGGAAGACTGATATCATTCAGTAAGAACAGCACTCTTCAACAGAGAGAAATCCACAGTCACAGGACATGGGGCTTGAAGGACCTGTCTAGAGACAGAAGACAACACTGCAAGGCTTTTTGCATCTTTCTTATTCAGGTTTGGTTTCCCCTTTGCTGATTTTTTTTTGTTTTGTTTTTTTCCTTTATGACCAGGTGAGAGTCTTGTCACATCAATTAGACACTGACCTATATCTCCTGTTTATAACCCCTTCCTGTTACCATGGAGTTTGTACAAACTCAGCTTTGAAACAAAGCACTGAATCTTTCTCCCAAAAGTGGTTTGTTGTTCTTGGATGAGCATGTCCTGATTTTGTTCCCTCCAAGAGATCACCCCCCCCAGAGAGGACAAACTCATTCACTGGCTGGTGATTATTTCTTCTTGCTAGTGGAGGAACCATTGGAGATCCACACTTCTGTGGTCACCCCAGTTTTCAGTAGATGGAAGAAATCTACTGGCTTGGAGCAAGAACTCATCAGTTATTTATTCCCCATATCCACCCAACACTCACATGAGAGTCTCCTCAGGAAACTGGAACTGGTAATGAAAATGATGATCAAACCAGGTGATACTTGGTCTGCTGTCCTCCAGACAGTGGCTCTTTGTAAGTACATTGCTTTTGACAGGATTTACTTGGTATATTTTGCTTGTGACCCGCCATTCCTTACTTACTACACAGCACAAAGCAAATTCCTGCAAAGCAACAAGAACAAGAACATTCTTAATTGTGGTTGAGAGCCACAGGCTGTGACCACAAGAGGAAATGTCACACCTGCAATGAGTATTTTTACTTTCGTAAAATTTAGGAAGTCTTGTGGAGGATTTATCTATCACCTGGGCAATTTCTTGCTGATTAACTACACAGAGTTTGCAATTTTCATACAGCAAACCTCAAGAGAAAGCATGTTGAGATCAAGAGAAGGAAATGGACTAGTGTATTCTCTGAAATTTCAGCCACCAGACCCTGAACCTGGAAGAGGAGAGCTTTCCATAAAATGCTAACTGAGGCATTTGAAATAAAGCAAGTGAAGTCAGAACCCAAAAGACAGCAGGACTCCAGAGGAAAAAATTGGTTACTTGATGAATCAATGCATTGTTCTCTCTTTGTGGGTCTTTTTCACACTGATAATTTTGCTCAAGAAAAAAAGGAAGCAGTGAATGTCATTTCACAGAGATGCAGGGATTCCAGAAATTATATCATTTCCTTTCAGAGCAAAATTTGTTTTCTTCCATATGGCAAATTTTTGATTTGGCAGAAAGTAAAAGTTGCATTTCCCCCATGGATGTTTTATATTTTAATATATAATATAGTGTAAATTTTGAAGAACAAATGACACAAGTTTAAAAGAAAATAACATATCTGACTTTTTTGCAGGTATGAAGCTAATTTAGGATATTTCAACATTATTGGAACTTTTTCATCACTTTTTTTGAAATTAAATTTCCCCAAAAGCAACATGATCTCACAAACTTCTCTTTTTATTATTATTTTAGTGCTACCACATTTTACTGATGGGGGAAAAAAACCCTTTCCTTCAAAGTTTTTTTCCAATAAACACTACTCCTGAGTCAAGTAGGAGCGTGTCTGAAAATCCCTCAGATGGAAGATTTATTATGTATCATTGGGGAAAAAAAAGCTTTTCAGGGCCAAATTCTGATACAAGCTGGTTTGTGCAAATATACACTGAGCTCCAGCCAGTGAAAATGAGGCCCTCTCAATGTACTTTGTGCTCCTAAAAGAGAAGGTGCCCAGTAAAAGGGTCAGAAACATTAGTGTATATGTATGTGTACGAACACAGACATTCTGCTGCTGCTCTTGGCACTCAAGAACAGCTTTCTAGATAATTTTAAAAATATATCTCTTCAGTATGAAGCCCCATAGCCATATGATTTTTAGGTATTTTTATTGTCTTCCACTCCTTGAAAAACTTTTAATAACTTTTTTTATTCTCTTATGAGAAATAGCTTTGAAATCTATGACCAGATATACCAACTAAATTTTGATATTAATTAGCAAGGCCCCATTTGCTAAAAAAATCAGCATTTGCAGCTTGCCCATCACTCAGAGCTTCCCCACAGGTCTGTTTTTAAAAAATACCCACTTTATAGAAACACAACAATTTGTGGGTTACAGAAGTGCCCAAGCCAGCAAAAAGGGGCTAAGGAAGTTGTGCTAAAACCAGTGTGTTTCTTGAGTCCAATCAATTATCCTAGCTACAACGACTTGTATTTTTAGGAAGGTGATAAATAGAAAGACTCCTGTGCTGCCAAGCTCCAGGAACCCACTCAGCCCAAAGGTTGTCTGGGAACAACAGTCTGATAACATGGCTTTGCAGACAAAAACATTGTGATGTGTATCAAAATATTGCAAAGGAGTGACTGCTCTGCCAAAATGAGACAGCCCTGAGAGATGTGAAGCACATCAAGGAGGGGTGAGTCAGTCCATTCCTATAAACAAGATGCAGTGGAAAGAGGTTTCATAATTAACCCGCTGCCCTAAGAAACAGTATTTAATACGCCATCTATTTAAAATTAAACTGCTGTCAAGAGCAGCGTTTTTATTTCTCATTTTAATTCTGTTCAAAGCAAATAAAGCCGTGTCTGCGGTGCTGCCCCAGGCAATGACATTAACTGTTCCAAATGTGGGGGTTTGCAGCCTGATTTACAATGTTATGGAATGGCCAATATTATGTTGCTGTTTGAGTGACCTGGCGAGAAACACGCGGCGCTCATCTGGAGCGACGACGAGTCAACGCTCTCCTTGGGCCACCTGGATCCCGTTAAGTGCAGCCATAAATCAAAGCAACCTTCACATGACAGAGGCTTGTCCAGGCTGGGACTGGGTCAGACCCAATCTTTCTAGCAAAGTAAAATTGAACTGTAAAAAGTTGTGGTGCTATTGTTTGCTTTGTACTAGCACCCAGAGTCATTTCACTGCAGAAGTTGGAGTAAGTCACAGTCCAGAAGAGTCAAACTTCTCTTCTTTCCTGAGCCTTGGACTCATCTGCACCTGCTCCCAAATCTCGTGGACAGCTTTGGTCTTGAGTACTTCCGATGTAATGTGGGCACTACCACAGAGGTCAAACTGTGCCCCTGTTTTCACCCCATAGACTGGTGGCAAAGGCAGGGACAGGACTTAGGGCTCATCAGTTATTAGGGCATTCCCTGGAGCCCAGTGCCTGCAGGAGAACAATGTCCCCAGTTAGAAAACACAAACTTTTCTGATGAGACGAGGACTTTTTTTTCAGGTCATAGAACTTTAAAATAGCACCTGTCTGCTCAGAGGAAAGTTTCTAGTTCAAGGACCACGTGACAATTGCACAGTTTTTACTCTTTTCTAATCTATCCTAGACAGACTGCAACAAACACTAGCATGATATATATATTTCATTTAGCGTAGTAAATATTTATTCCTCTAGAAGTCCAGACTCAGCAGCACTGGATAATTGAAGTTATCCCTGTGTATACTGGCAGTCTTCACCTACCCCAATGCTACCACATGTTTACTTCAGCTTGACATGCAAGACCACCCTTCCATATTTACCTTCCATTGTGGCCAACGTGTGAGTGCAGAATGCCAACCACTGTGATCCACGTGGAGCTTGTGGCAGGGTCAAGACTGCTGTTGTGGCGACAGCAGTCCTAAAAGGTAGATTTTTTTTTTTTTGTGGAAGCTTGGCATTTTTTGTATTCAAATGGACAGAAATGAGGTTGAGTTTGTGTCTAAACATGGCAAAGTGAAAGGTAGGAGCACCAGGTAAAACTACTGAAAATAAAGAAGTGTAAGTGCCCCTTAGCACATTATGTATCTTCCCTGTTGGTGGAAAAGGCTAAGAATTATCTGTAAAAATCCATTAAAAAGTCTATCTCTTGCTGTGGAATTCTGCTTTAAGTTTTACTAGCGCCTATGAAGTCTTTATCAGCAGAGTATAAACCATTCCATTTCTGAAGCATCATAAAATTGCTGCCATTGAAGCCCTGGTAATTAAAGCCTGTTTGAGACCACAGAGTTTGTAAGCTGCATGAGAAAATTCCTAAAGCTGTTTTTTACAGAGCTCTGATTAGAAACTCTTTCCAGTTATGGGCAGATGAAATGTTCTGGAGACAATCTAAAGGCAATCTTAATTCATGTAACATTGATTTACTGGGGAGCTCACAGCTCAGAATAGGCTTTGATGGCAATATCTTATCTCCTGGAATCTGATAAACTCTGAGGACAGATGTATTGCTCCAATTAACATAAATATACACCAAAGATAGCAAGGGGGGAAATAACAAGTCTAAGAAAACAGGTCCTCCTTAATGCCACCTCCAACACACTGTGCACTGCAGGGCCAGGCTCCATGCTAATTGTAGGACCAACAAGCAAGTTCCAAAGATATAAATGTATACTGGGAGGCCCCACGACATGTCTGAGCTCTTTCCAGAGGTGATTTTACACTCTAATTAACATCTGTCACCAGTCTCTTCGCTCATCTCTTCTTGGGGAAGAAAACTCTGCTGTGGCCTTGTGTTTGGTGAGGCATGGGGCAAGCTGGAATCTTTAAGCTGGATTTCTGAATTGCTGGATTAGAGGGGTTTGGCTGTGTATTTACATGTTAAAGGGGCCTTTGGAGATAAAACTGAAGATATATGTAACTTTTTTACTGTGCAGGTGGCTGAACACAGGGACAGTGCTCAGAGAGGTTGGAGTCTCCCTCCCTGGGATATCCAAAAGGGGTCTAGACACAGTCCTGAGCAGGGTGCTCTGGGGAATCTTGTCTGAGCAGGAAGGCTGGACTAGATGACTCTCGGTGGTCCTTCCACCCTGACCACTCTGTGGTGAGGCTGCATTCCTGCAGAGATCCATGCCATCCTTTCAGACCATCCTGAAAAACCGCTTACCCAGCACAGGCTGCTCTGGCAGAGCAGGTGTCCCACGGTGTGGGAATTGTCACTCTTGATTTTCATGCACTGAATATCCCAAGCACAGGCTATTGGTCTAGGTCTTGGACTTATGGGGAAAGTCAGGGAAAGAGGAGGCTGGGAACAGCACTGAGAGCACAACAACAATCTGACCAAAGCAAATGAATAAAGGTAAGGCCATCCAGTCTCTACAAGCCACCAATAAAACAGCTGAAACTCTACCTGAAAAGCAATTGCTAATGTCTTCTCTTACTCCAAAACTCTTTAAAAAGCCTTCTTAGAGCAGACAGCAGTGGTCAGAAGATGCTTCTTGGAGCTAGCCCTCAAAACCATGCAAACACAATCAAGCCAGAAGCTGCTCTGTCCAACTCGCTTGACAACAGCAACATGAGGATGAAAAGCAAAGCATTTCCAGGTGACTGGTCAAAGGTTGCTTGTGCCATGCTGTGTCATGGGGCAGGACACAGAGAAGAGGTCCTGCTTCTCATGTGTCTTCTATCACCTGACAAAATGGGTGTTCTTGGGGAGGAAAAGTAGGAGAAGGGGTGATAAAAATAATCGTGGCAATTCCATAAAATTTCTCAGATGTCTAGCTTGGCAGTCAAGTGCAGAGGGAAGTTTAATAAAGCTGGTTGAAGCCTGGAATTTCCCTTTGAAGCCAGGCATATGACAATCTTATGATTATTTCTTTTTTCGTACCTTACTGGAAAAAGAACAAGAAAGGTTGAAATTTCCTATGAAATTGAAATCCTGAGTGATTTTGCCCTGATAGCATCAGAACATCCTCTTTGCAAAGATTTGTTTCAACATGCCTGCGGTCCTTACAAAGTGACAACGCTTTATGTCTGTGGAATTGTTTAGAGTTTTATAAAAACATGAATTCAACAGGAATCTTTTGTTTTCATCAAAATTATGGTTCTCAGTAACTTCACCCCCCAAAAAACAGTCTGTTTCCTTTCTAAACATAGCTTCCCTTCATTGAGGAGGCACACTCTGCTGGAAGATGTCCACAATCCCAATTTCCAGTTAAGCCTGTGCAGAGAAGCCTTGCAAGCTCTCACGTGTTTGCAGGAGCCTCGCCATGGACATAGCATGGCACCTCCAAGTTGTTTAATCTTTTGTCTAAATATAAATAGATGAGTGAATATCAGCAATTTCCTCTGTCTCTCTGGCTGTAGGGGGTTTATCTGTGTGAGGGAAGGCTCTAGGATTAGGGCCAGTCATTGGGGCTTTTTCCAGGCTATCTGCTCAGGAAGGCTCATGAGCTGTTCAGAGATAACACCCTGTTCATACTTGGCCTGATCAGCCGTGCTCCAAAGGGCATCCCACACCAAACCAAACTGATTTAAAGAAACAGCTCAGCTGTTCCCTGCCTGCTGCTTCTGGGGCAAAATGGGAGTTTTCCCATGAGGCTGAGCTGACTGCAAGGGCCTTTTTCTTCTATTTGGCTGTTTGGGCCAACCTGCCATTTCTTTCATTCCCCAATGATTTGGGATCTGCAGGTGAGTAGAAAGCACCTTTTCCCCAGAGACCTGACTAGCCCAGTAAAACTGGAAGTTGTGGGTGGTTTCTTCAAGAGAGATCTCTCGGAGTTTGATGCCAGTTTACAGAAGTTTTCACTCTTATTGGCCATGGCCACTGCTCTTATCTTTTCCCATAAGTTTTATCAGTGTTTTCCTTTTCATGAGAAATGCCTTCCTTCTCTTCCTCTTCATCTATGGTGGGTCATTCACCTACCAAATATTCAGCAAAAAGGGGTGAGCATTCACCCTGGTGAACTTGGATCCACATTTCCTCCCAGTCCCAGCACTCTCCTCATATGACCCCAGTTTCTTCTTTCCCTGTCCAAGTCCTATAGCTAAAAAAAACAACTCCATCAGAGGGGCTGGCTGCCACAACCAGATAAAGATGACACAGCTCATAAGGGAAACTTGGAAGGGAAGCCCTAAAGTTTGATTGCACTTCACAGGGAATTAAACTTTATCAAAATAAAATGCACCCCTCCAAAAAAAAGGCTCTTATGGAATCCCATTACCCCATAAGGATTAAAGCTTGTGCTTAAGCCGGGCAGTTCTCTGGCTTGGTAATGTCATAATTTAGAATTTCACTGAGCTACAGCTATTTGCAGTTGTTAGACTGAACCATCCTTTCATCTCTGCAATCTCATTCAGTCTCTTAGCATTGTAGGGATGCAGGCAAACCACTATAAATAACTGAGCCTTCCATGTCAGCTGGTACAAATACCAGCCACTTCGAACCATCTGACCTTTCTTGGGGATTCTGACCAAACTGCAGTAGAAGACAGCTAATATCTTCCAGGATTTTCCATGATTAAGGTATATTATATATTAATTTCTGGCGGTTTGTGCTCCAAATGTTTTCTGGCTTGTTTAATCTGGCTATGACACTTTGTTCTGTGGTTAAAAAATGAAAGTAACATCCCAGTTAATGATTTTTGATGAAGCCCATTATTCTCACAGCTATTTTTAAACACCATGGAAGGCAAATCAGTCTCACACACCTACAAGACTAATATTTAATAAACTAATAGAGACAGTGGGCTAAAGCCATGGCATTTTTCCTCTGAATTCTTGTTTATAAATGAAACCCTGTGAGGTTACCTTGGCATTCCTGTGCATGAAGAAAGCAAAACCTAGAAAATAAATTGCTGTTGCTGTCTCCTGAATTTTGTCTTTGGCTTTAAATGAAAAACAAAATAGAAAATGGCTTCATCTTCATAATTAGCAAAACCTGATGAAGGATGTTCCTGCAGAAGGTATTAAATGATTATGAGATTTTCCCCTTCTTCGGCACACCTGTTAAATGGAATCTGATAATGCCTCTCGCTTATTAATATCTTATGAGAAAAGTCAGAGGGGATGGATCCTTGATCAAGAGATATCCACTTTATCCGCTTACTGCTTTAGTTCACTCTGGAACACAGAGTGGATGATGCTTCTGTGAGAAACTGAAAACTTCACCCCAGGTTCAGCCATTGTAACCAGAAAAATAATGAGAAAAGTTAATAAAATATGGAACATTAACTAGACTGTGTCTTGCTTCCTAGCTTTGCCGGAAATTGCACTGAAATTTCAAGAGGTTTTTCCTATCTGGCATCCCCCCATTCATTTTCACTGTAGCTGAGAGCTTTACCCCAGTGCCCCATTCAAGAAATCAGAGCAAAAATCAGTTTTTACCCACTGGGAGAAACTGGGAAAAAAATTAGACCATTCCCAGAGTGAGGCCCTATCCAACAGGACCAAGAGTGGCTGTTTCTAGCTCACCAGATTTGTTAGAGTTTGCAATCCTTCATGAGCATAGTGCATATCAACTAGAGACATGCATTAGTTTCAAGATTTTTTTTTTTTTAATTCCAAAATATATTCAGAGAGCAGAAATGTGTCTTGGTCTAAAATATGTTTTGGACTATCACCATGCCCTGTCATGGGGTTTGCTGTCCTCTTTATTTTGCCCTTTTGCAGCTATAGACATGTTTTTTCCTGTTGCTACAGTTAGTGGAGACATGCTCAAGAGCCCAAATCCTCGTTCTGTAGGATCAATATGTCAGGTCTGAGCCCACAAGATGGATTTCCTCTCATGTCCTTATATCAACTCTTAAGCTGCCCACAAGTAAGCAGAGCATTTTGATGGTGAAAGAGTATTTGGTGATTTGCTGTTGCAGAGTAAAGCTGGAGTACATGAAATTATTGCCACATTAGCAAGTGTCTCCAAAAGTATATTCTCCAAACAAGGAGATGCTGATGTGAAATTTGAAAAGCCATTCACAAATTTAAAAATGCAATAGGTTTGAAGGACATCAGTGAGGAAAGGTGAGGAGAAAGGAGATCAGGGAAAGGAGATCAGCTGGAAAGGAGATCAGCTGGAATTCCTCCCCACCTCCCTCCATTGCTTTCCCTGTTCGTTTTCCCATCTTCCAGGCAAAACTCGGAGAGCCTCAACTCACTCCTGAGCTAAGCAGCCCACAGCCAATGTGGACACTTATTTCTTCACCTAGGTCTTCCCATCCAAGCTGCACTTGCTCACAGCCTGTGTTGTGTTGAGCAAGTGGCTGTGCACATCCATTTGCCCTTGCAGTGAAAAACCTGTATTTTCAGGTGTATTTCTCAGGCACTGAGTGCCCCTGCAGCTCAAGCAGGAGCTGTGGAAGGGAGCACAGAGCAGCCCCATGACTGGCATTAGCAGTGCTCACTCTGTTAAAGGCGGCTGTTAGAAAAGCAGAGTTGCTGAATGTCAATTAAAGTGCTCCAGTGATTGAAGCAGGCGACTTCCATGCAGCGCTTGTAACGCTACACCCCAACGTGTCCAGTTAACAGCACTGCTCCCACAGAAGCCCCTAGTAGGTCAATTTATGCAACAGCATTGACAGTGACCTTAAGGAGGGATCATTAAACTATTCTCCTCTCCTGGGATCTGTAACTCTATCTGCTCTCTCTGCAGGACAGGATGAGACAAGGCAGGGAGGGAAGGAGCTGCTCATTGACCACCCAGAAATGACTTTGTCAGCCCTGGTTTTTCTTGGTGCACATCCTAAGGAGAAAACTGAGAAAAGCTAAACAAAGCAGGCACTGTGGTACCTGCAGGGGGGAAGAGTTTCCCAGGGTCTAACAGCAGAACCAGAGGGATTTCATTCTCGATGCAGCAGGCAGCACTCTGCAGACTGGCTGTGTGCTAGGGATGCTCCTCCACTGCCATGGCCGGGGGCACAGCAGGGCCCTTGCTCTCACAGAGCCACTCTTGCCACACAGGGCTCGGTGGGCCACTGCTCTGCTGGCCCCAGCAGCCAAGGCCAGCAGCAGGGAAACACGGCAGAGGGCTGGAGAGGATGTGCCCGGACCAGCTGCGCCTGGGAACTGACGGGAAAGGATGACTTTTGTCACTTGTCTCATCTCAGGCACACTGCAAAGCTGAGCTGAAAGCTTTTAATGGTCCCTTGACTCCGAGCCTGCAGATACAGAGAGATAGAGAGCATAATAAACTTTCAAAATATGATCTAACTGCATAACACATCAAATGTGTATCTTAACTGTATCCAGTGGAGCTGAATGGAAACAAACACATCATTTCAAACCAGACCACACACAGCAAGATAGTGCACATGACTAATTTTGATGACTGATTTCATATAAATAATGTACCAAGATCAGTAGGTGCTCTGTAATATCTTTTCATTACACTCTTTTAATTAACTTTTCATTGAGAATCCAATTGAAAGCAGCTAATAAAATGTTTGCTTTTTGCTCTTTAGATTAAAAATGCGTCCTGTCCTTACCAGAAACAGGTTAAAATTGCATGAAATTTGGGAAAATGGCCTGCTGGATGCCATTCGAAATAGTGCCAGTGTTACAGCTCTTAGCAGAGCGGCAAAGGAAGACATAACAGGTGTAGATAAGGAGTGGGAAGAGTACAGTATTATGGTCTCTGCATGTTGTAAATTGCTATGGGAACCAAACAGTTTTGTTCTAGATCAGTTTTGCCACCTACACAAAAGGGGAATAAGACACAGATAACCCTACAGCTGAGTTCTGTTCTTCTGATGCCTGGCAATGTTTAAATGAACTCATGAAGGAAGTGTTGAGTAGTGAAAGACAAATGACCTTTTCCATCTGGGAAAGGTCTTAAAATCTTAAAGCTGCAATGCCTATGTTTATCAAAAGAGAAAGAAGGGAAAATGCAGGTGAGGGAGAGAGAAGCCAAATCCCTGCTGTCTGAATTCAAAGAGGATGGCAGGATTTAAAAGAGCTAGTGACCTTCAGGAAATTGATCCTGGTGCTGATGGATCACTATATGTAGGATGCAGACTAATAGCTCAGCTGCTGCTCTTCACTGTATAAAAGGTGAGATTTCCCACCCAAAGACAGAAACTTAAAATGGCTTTGAATTAAGTAATTTTAACACTTATTGCACCATCTCCAGGAGTTTTCACTCTGTGTTGCAAATAAGGCAGACAGGTAGGGCAGATAAATCCTCCCATCCTGTCATTGCTGATGATAAAGCTGATACAGAAGGATGTGATGTGACTTGTCCCAAAAAACCTCTCTAAGAGGGACCTTCATTGCTCGTGTCTCAGGTATGTGATTAACCACCAAACACCTTTCCCTTTTAACAAGTTTCATCAGCTTTCACATTGGAACTCTGCATGACAACAGATTTCACATATTTTTTAAATACTAAGCCATCAGTAAGGTTTATTCAAAACACTGCCCAGGGTCTCTTTGTAAGTCTATAAACCAGGGAGGACCAATTCATGACCTTGGGCTGAGATTCAAGTTTTAAAGGAGCAGTGAAACTGAGGCATATTTTTTCATTACTTTTGTTTTCATACTTAGTTCTCATATTCTGCACTTGAATGTGCCTGAAGGGCTTGTGTGGCAGGCAACTTGCAGATTTCCAAAGACCTTTTCTGTTTCAGTCCTGATCCCAGGTTTTGACTCTTCTAAGTCTGGCAGCCTCTCCACGTAGCAATTGCAATATTCACATATTGGATATTACTTGGATTGGACTTTCCAAGACCCATTAGCACCCCAAGTCACGTTTACAACCTCCATCTGTAATGGGTACAGCCTCTCTGTCACACCTTGGTGTGGGACAGCAAAATCCTACAACAGTGCAAACCTGGGCAGAGAAAGTTAATAACAGAGAACAGAAAAAGAAAAAATAAATAATAGAAGGATTACCTGCTGCATGGAAAGATTCCCAAGGTTCAGCATGACGTGGGAAAGAATTCATAATCCCAGATTTCATTCAGACCATTTCTGGGAACAAAGGCACCTGTATTAAAATCAGTGGTGTTGATTTTGGCAAACCACGATCAAATAGAATAGAAAATATTAGAAAAAGATGGTACAAATAGGATTGTCCTTGGGCATATAATTCCTGGTGCTTGACACATTCTCTCTACCCTTTCTGCATACATTTTGGCATGACCTTTTGTTTTGCACCACATCTTCTTTGATTGAGTGAAATATCTTTAAGATGGCAGCAGAGTGAGTATTAAAGTGAGAGAGAGCACTCTAGCTGGAGCAGGCAGGCTTCACAGGGGCAGCCCTCCTACCTGCCAAGTCTCACCACAGTCTCCTGCCCACTGGATCCTTTTGGAGACCACTCTGAGAAAAACTCAGCCATATGCTTTGTTAATTTTAAACTAAAAACCAACGAGAAGACAACCAGAGCTAATAGCACTCATTTAAATTAGAAATTATCCTCTATATGGGAAAAGCCCTTGGCTGGATTTCTCTCAGCTGGAAGTGAGAGCTCTGAGCTCCCTGTGCATGGGCTGTTTCACAGCAGCTGAGCACCTTCCCCAGCACCTCTTTCAAAAGGCAGCAAGGAAAGAAAGATGGGAAACAGAAAAAAATACTGGAATCATTCCATAAAATGTTATTAAGATAAGAATAGCTGGAGATAATAGCTAGTAAGGAGAAATGGGGGATTGGCGCAGGATCCTTCCACAGCAAGGCATGGAACAACTGGAGACTGTTCCTGGAAATCAAACTGTAGCACCTTCACATGCCCTCAGGACCCAGAGCATTTTACCAGCAGAAAAAAAAAACCCTCCTACCAGCTTAAAGTGCCATTGATTGCTGAACTGTAGCATGGAGTAAAAAACAGCATCTATTCAAAGGCTGCTTCTGCTTGGGACATAAAGTGAAAAACAACATGACCATTGAAAGGGCAGGAGGAATTTCTGTAGGCAGAGTGTAAATAGCCAGGTTGGCCCATGGCCAGGCATGCAGGCTGGTCATCTCCTGTCAAAAGTGCCGTCAGGACATCAGTGACTAGGAGCATTCAGGGTTTGTGCCTAAGCCTAAGAAGATGGATAACAATGCTAAAAAGGAAACATCAGAGCCGAGTATGATCATAAACAGAGAGGATATGCAGGAAATCTTCCAGATAGATGGGGGGAAATGGAGCTCCAGGCCCTGTCCAAAACAAGCAAGTGGAGTAAATGGGGGTCATTCCAGGCTACTATGTGAATTACATCAGAGCCAGTGTTGCCCTCCACATGGCTTCACAAAATTTGGCTTTAACACTTGAGTGTCACTGGCAGAACAACACAAAAATGCTGCACCCACAAAGAAAGCCAAGAAGGAAACTCAAGGAGAAAGAAGTTAGGAGTCCAATTTCACCTGAGGGAACAATTAAGAATTATTTATCGAGCATGAACTAATGGATCTTTATTTTTAGAGAAGAGCGTTGGGGTATTTTAAGAGTTTCCCGCTCCTAGCTTGTATTTAAATAATAAATAACTATCTGAGTTCTGGGGAATGTTCAAGACAGCAGTTCATGCAGTTGCATGCAGGCCACAAGAAATAGTTTTCAAAATCAAAATATAAGCAGCCTTCCTGGAGCCAATTCAGATGTTCTGACATCTCTTCAGAAAACACTCAGGTAAATAATTTCACTTATTGTTGTTAATGGGGTCTTTCCAGTTAAGTTATGGGATATTTTCTGAAGCTACAGCATTGATCTGTAATGCATCATTCAGCAGGAAAGTCTGCAACTGTGAAAAATAAATCCTGCAAAAATAATCCTGATGGATTTTCAGCCATCGACAGACTGAAGAAGCCTGGTTGTAAATGCACCTGTATTGAAGTTTCTCTACAGCTGAAAGAAGGGCTGAAAATCAAATATCATGCCTTTCATCTGCTTGAAACTTCTAAGTAAAATGCAGACCCACAAAGCTAGCCCTAATTATTTACTTTAAAAACAACATGCACTTTGTGCTGAGCACAGCCTTTAACTCTGCCTGTGAGCTATTTCTGGGGACTGTGTCTTTGGCTCTGCACTCCAGACACACACAGCAGCAAAAGGTCAGTCATGAGTTAACATCAGAGCAGGAAGACAGTGAAGAGCCCTGCTTATCAGGCTTGCTGCTGGCCACTGATTGTTCAAAGAGCAGAGTGGGGCTACATGCTAATGCATTTGACCCTTCAAAAGTTTAGTAGCCAATTAGCTTCTTAAAGGTTGTGATGAGCTGGACTCATTTACTCTGCATCCCCACACTCCTCTGTGGTGTTTAACAAGCAGCAGGACCACTGACAGCTGCCCAACAGGGCTCTCTGTACACTCAGCACTGAGGCTATATATGTATTTTCCCCCAGACAGGAAGAGATGTAAAAATCACAGCTTGGGATGACTTCCAGAAAAAAAAACCCAAAACACAATGTAATTTGCAATACTGTATGATTCCAATCAATTCCATAATTTTCCAAAGTTATCCTTAAATTTTCAAGAAGGGCTCCAGAACATCAATTTGCTTTGCAGCATGAAAGGCAAGCCTTATGTTCCCTTCCAGAGCACCAAAGTCATAAACACCTGGAAACCTCATGGTGATCCCTGTTATCTTCATTGGAAAGGTGCTCACTGAAATGCCAGACCTCATCTAAGATATTCACACCTTTGTTTGACACACCAGACTCATGCTGCTCTTTGCCCCACCACAACACTCTTGGCCAGTGCTGGAGTCCATCAGACAGAACTCTCCATTCCCACCCATAACTCACAAATTGGCAGAGCTGACTGATTTTCTTTTCAGATATCAAAGCAAGTTGGTGAGCTAGAGCTTGCAAAAAGAAAGCTAGGTAGATAAATGCAGACATACATTATCTGGAGGCTCCTTCTTATCCCTCAGTGTCCTTCAATCAGTGCCACCCTTGAAGATCAGCAGGGCTGATAGCACAGCAACCAAACCGTGCAGCTGTGAACACCCTTTATCTGAGAAATAACTGCACATACTTAGTCAGCTACTTGTGAAGGGCATTCACTGGTCTGGTACCAAATCACTGAAACACTTAGCATATTCTTAAGTCACATATGTCCCACAAGTGAAGGGTGTCCTTGGCAGGAAGCTGAATCTCAACAGACTTAAACACTTGCTGAAGTATAAGCACATACGTAAGTGTCTGGCTAAATTGTGGCTGTGTTGACATTTGAATTACTAGCCCAGGTGTCAAGCAGAATCATTTATTAGTTCCTTCTCTCTCCCCATTTACCTTTCTTTTGCACTGGTCCCTTCATAAAGAGAAGTTGAGCTTCATACCGAGTAGGAACAACTAATCAGTCTATTTTAATATAGAGGGAGATTAGGTGAGAAGGACAATGGTGAGTGTGAAATTGGAGAGAGATATCGGTGTGCTAGTTTCAAAGCCCCTAATTTTTTTTTTTTCAAGTGTTGTATTTTAGCACTTGGCACCAGTGGTTATGCAAAAATAAGACGTTGGGTTCAGCAGCTCTGAGTTAGAAATTTTGTTTAAAATTTCCAGTAAGTTACACTTAATGGAAAGTCAGGGATATTTATTTCATTTATTAAAAGGAAAGTTTCCCATTTTGAGCAGAAAAGCCAGAGATGGGTACTGTTACCTTTTTTTCCTTTATACATACCAGTGATGCTGTTCTACTCACAAAACTTCATATGCTTTTTATTCCTCTTGCTTGAGCTGCCACAATCCACCAAATGACACTTCAGCCCAATGTCAGTTCGAGGGCTCCAGCTACAGCTAAGGCTCAGCCACAATTCATCAGGATCAGATGGCAGCCAGTCCCAAATGCACCTCCAGAGACTGGACACTGCTCACCCATCACAGAGCAAAAACAATCATCTGAGGCTGCCCACCTGCTCCAGGGCCACTCTGTCAAATATGATACTTCAGGGGGTGACACCTCCCTGTCATTCTGATTTTTTGGATGTTGACACAGTGCTTTGAGTGAACATCTGTTGCTGCTACTCCACTGTGGTCTCGTTCAGACTCTCCAGAAGCAAAGATGAAAACATGTTTTGGTGCCACCTGAGAAGCCCTCTGTATTTCCTCTGGGCTGCTGAACAGCTGTGCCCAAATGACACCTGGTGCCCTTCTCTCTCTGAAACATCAGTTTAATTCTCAGCTCTTCACTCTCTGAACCTCCACCAGTAGTGGCATTCCTCTGTGTTTCTAGCTGTGCATATGGCCATTTTCCCATCCTTTCATATAAATATCCCAGAACCAAGGATGGGAAATTACACAATTTGTTTTGCAGCTTATGGAAATGGTGAAGAAACAAACAAAAAAACCCCAAAAAATCTGGCTGTAGATGACAGAAAGAAGCTCCACTGGTTGGGTGTTCCACTGGACGGGAGTGGGCTGAGACACTCAGACTGGATAAGGGTCCCGGCCAGTTAGAGGAACACACTGGGAGCAGTGGGCTGCAGCTCCCTGTTGTGGCTGTGTGCCTCCTGCAAACGCTTTACAGCCATGAGCACTGTTTCGTTTCTCTAGCACTTTCTCATTATTCGGGTTTTGGGCTTTTGGGTGGGCTTTGTACTCTTCCTATTTTGTTCCAGTTTTGCAAGCAAAAACATTTTCCCTTTCTAAACAGCTTCATTGAACCTAGGTGAGTCGAAAAATGACACGAAAGGCTCCACCACTGTGTGAGGCTACTGTAAAAGAGAAGTGGGCAGGGTCAGGAAGGAGAGTTAGGCTGGGTAGTGTAGAAAGGACAGTCTAGTTGTGTTCCTGCTCACAGTCAGCCAGGGTCAATTCTTGCTCTGGATCTCAGCCTTTTTGGACTGCAGAAGTGAAAACTCAAACCAAAATGCAGTCCTCTTGGGTTTCACACTCAGATATGGTATCAGCCACTCTTTTCCAGAGATGACAGCAATTAGAGGGCTATGGCTGATTCTTTCTCTCAACAGCCTCTTGCTTTAATGAGCACCTTCTCTGCAGCTGAGATGTAGCTGCCCCTCTGGACTGGTGACACTCAGGCTCCTTACAAAAGCTTACACACAGTGTCACTCCAAATAACGACAGAATTGCAGGCACGGATACCTGTAGGATAGATATTTCCTCAGTACGACAGCTTCCAGAAGTTCAAAGCTTTGCATGAGAAGAGTACATGAAGGCTCTGTGTGTTTACTAATCAGTGTTCCCATCTCTATGTGATCATTTGCTAAATTGCCATAAAAGTGGCACCACCAGCACCGAAGATGACTCTCTTCTGTCTGGGTGCTATAATCACACTGGATGCCTCTGAGCAGACTGCATAGCAAATGGGCACTGGGGATTTCAAATATCTCAGTTTTCATCATCAAACATCAAGAGGTGGTTGCTGTTTCCTTCTCAGTCACCTCTCCTGACGCCATCAGGCTATTGATGCAATGCTGAGTGATATGTGGCAGCATGTTACTCTCAGTGGAGATTAATTATTTCTTTTTTAAGACTCCTACATCCCCCATCCCCTCTGGGTCTCTCTGTTGGTAAAGTAGAATGTCAAAAACTAATGGGAAGGTGTGAGACGTGACATGACTTTATGAGAAATTAAAATTAGGGACAAGGGAGATGGAATTTGGATTTTGACAACGGACTTTGTTTTTCTGTTTGTTTCTTCCCCTTAAGAATTTGTTTCTATTTTTATAACTGAATTCATTGCTATGATTCATTCTGTAATTACTACAGGAAATAGGGAGGGACTGCACCTGTGTTGGACCACGAGGGAGCCCAAAGTGTTGCTGGTTCCTCCCCATATTGACTAATCCCCTTTGTCTGCTGTGCACAAACACCAGTACCTGCCTGAAACCCCTTCAGCCCTCAAATTTCCACTCACAGCTGTCTCTAGAGTGTCACAAGGAAAGATGATGGATGGGCAGACTTTTATTTCCATTAGAATGGAGCCAACTGAATATTTCCAAGAGCTTTATTAAAAATACTAGTTCTTGCTTTGCTTAATCTTGAAAAATGTGACATGTTCCTACAGCTGAGTTTGCATTTTGTCTGAGAAATGAATGCCTGAGGTGGAATGATTTTCTGGAGGAGCAGAGCATGGAGCAATTTAGTGTCTTCCCTTCTACAGGCAGAGAGGGTCCAGCTTGGGAGACAGAAGCTGATAGCCCACAGGGGCTGTGCTGGACGATTTTGGGAACATGACTTCTGCAATCCAACAGCAAAGGCAGCCAAGCTGGTCCAACTGGAGGCCTCCCTGTCATCTCAGCCTCACTGCTCCGCTCCCTGACTACCCCCAAGCTCTGAAGAGCATTGCCCTCCCTCCTCAGGGTTTCTGTCACCCCTGCTGTTGACACACTGCTCATGACCCATAGTTGGCATCACTTACTGAAGACTTTTGGAAGAGAGCACTGAAGTGTTTGGGTTCAATGGGATGGGGTGGCAAGGAGGAAAACAAGTCAGAAGCCTAGGAGGGTGTCAAGTTTGGGTGAATAACTGCTTCATCATTACAGTGTCTGTGTAACCAAAACTCTGTCCAAAGAATAGAGCTTTTCCAAGGTTTTTATTCTCTTGCATTGCTTTTCCTATTTCCCTCTTGTTTTCCCAGAAATAGAACATGATATTTATTTCTACGGACAGCAGGATCTTATGGCTATTCCCCTGTGACAGAGTAATCTGAACACAATTATGTTCTGTTGACAAAAAGTGATAAAAGTGTATTGTGTCAACACTCTGAACTAACAGATTTGTCATCTTCTCTACTCCCAAATAATAGAAACAGAATTAGAAAATTCTCTGACAGACTCTATCTTTTTCTATGGTTAAATAAGCACCAGTTCTGTGCTTGGTTACTGTACTCACAGTTCTCCCTCTTCCAGAAAAATCTCCCTGGCTGTGTTTTTAATTCAAGTGTAAATTTTGCTTTGCTGGACTTCTTTTGGCAGCTTATAGCTTATATCCTCTGAAGTAATTTGACCTAAGTTCTCCATTTCATCTCAGTTTTACTACTCCCATTTCTTTCCATGGCTTTGAAAACTCCAAGCTTTTTTCTCTGCATCTTTGTTTTCCCATGCAAATTTCCTTCTAGAAAATGTATTTTACAATAGTACCTTCATTATATCCTCCCTATATCTGATTTCTTCTTGAATTCATGGACAGAAATCTACCTGGACTGTTGTTTCCCTGAGACAGGGACCCACACCTTGCCCAACATGTATGGCCAGGCCTAAACACATGCAAATTTTTGCTGGAAAGATGTGCACATCTCATAACATAAAACACCCTCCCCTGCTAGGTTTGAAGACAAGTCTGCACTTCCAACTCTTGGTTAGTTAGATGACAATTACTGCTTAAAAGCTAGAAGAATAATGATGTTATTCAATACAAATAGAAAATGCTTTTTCATCACCAAGAAACCATTTCCAAAATTTCTCTAAAACATTTTGTTTTCCAGCTGTGGCTCTTTCACTGTTTAATGCCATTGAATAGCATTTCCATTCTAAAGGGGCATGTGCAATGTATATTAAGGCTTTCCAAAATGAGCAAACCGTAGCCACCAGGTGCAAGTGTGGAATAAGTCAAGCATTTGGGTGCCTGAGTAATGCATGTTTTAGAAGACCATGAGCATTGACCTCCTAGTCAAGAGAGCTGATAGTGTCCTGAGGATGCTCTTGGCTCACACAACTGGTTCCTCCTAAGCTGATTCTCCCAGCTTTCAGGTTGAGCACTCTGTCAGACTGCAACTCCCAAAAATCACCTCTCTTAGGACCACAAATCCCCGAGTAATTCAAATTCTCCTCTAACGTGAGGTGCATTCAGGACTCTCCCTTCCTCCCACCCACCCACCACAGCTCCCTTTGCTCCCCAGCTCCTGCAGTGCCCCAGCACATCCAGCCACAAGGAGCTTGTCCCCATGCAAGCAGCATTTTTCACAGGCTCTTCCTCTGGTTTGATGCATTTGTTGTTTGAACAGGGAAATGCGATGCGTTTTGACAGCAGAGTGAAATGAACTGAGTGTGTGCACATGAAGAGCAATTGTTTATTCCCCTGATCCAGCTCCTGCCAGCGGGATTTTTACTGTGGGGGTGGAATCAAGGCATTTACATCCTGAAATGAGAATAATTGTCTGGAATAGTGTTTTAGGGTATTTTGGCACTATATTCTGATACCCATAGCAACCTTTACAGAAAATTTAGCTGGACATTGCAATGGAAACATAACACCATCTACAACTTAGTTCGCAACCCAAATTTCCCAGAAGAAGCCACAGCTCATTACCACACCTACAGAACCACTCTCAAAAGAGAGCACAGATCTGACTCTTGTTCGTCCTCCTTCTCTCTCACTGACAGCCAGACTTGGTGCTCAACAAAAGGATGCTGCTGTGAGAAAACAGATAAGAGAAAAAAAAAAAAAAGGTGTTAAAGTTCTTTTCAGAATTGACTTTAAGCAGTAAATATACCAAGTAGCGAACAAGTTTGGATAAAATGAAAATATATCACTGCAAAAAAGATTTTTCCTTACCCACCAGGTTAATTATCTTCATGTCTCTTTAGGCTTATCAAATCAATCTCATTTAATGAATGAACATTCACCTTGTTTTCTCAATAACTGTCTTTTTATCTGAATGTTCTATCCTAGTATCAAAACAAGATGCAGATACAAAATGTGATTTGTTTTACCAAGAACACTTGGTCCTAACTGTAATAATTTTGTGTGGTTACCTTCGAGATCAATTTTTGGGACAATCTGGTCAAGATTTTAGCACTGATCCAAAATAGTTTAGACTCCAACACACTGGCTTGTAGCACCTGAGTTTTCCACTGGAGTAGACGAGACCATTATTCACATGCTTAAAATTGGGCATATGCTCAAGTGCTTTGCCTTTGGGATAAAGAGCCCATTTGGGACTCTTCAGTACTTAGCTCTGATAAAATCCATCAGTCTTGCTTAGATGATTAAAACAAAAGCATCTTTCTCAGAACTTCCAACAGATGTTTTCATAAATTTTAACATACTTCTTTTCCCTGTCTCATTCATTTCCAGTACAAGTATTCCCTTAAAAGCTGCATGAGGAAATCTGTAAACTTAATGGAGGAAATTTATTTGGATAGAAAGACATCTAAGGAAGCAGAACAGCACTTGCAATGATCTCTGGCCAAACTCTGCACCCGTTAACTTTTTTTATGCCTTTCCCCACTGCCAGATGTATCTGTGCAAATGAGATTTTCCAAAGTAACCATTGTCTTATCTGAATCCCACAAAATTCTTCCTGACAGACTCTGAGCAGGGGTTTTTAACAAACCAAGTGAGTGTGTAACTGCTTGCTCCATATGTCTGAAGTATATTCTTTCCTCCGCCCGCCCCATTTTGCTCTGTCGACAACATGCATTTTGTCAAACCTCTTACTGCAAATCATTCAGTCAATGAAACCGAAAGACATTTCAGCACATTTTTATCAACAGAATGTAATTTTGTGCAAATCATGCTGTCAACAGGAAGGAATGCCAAAAGAAAAGTGAAAGAACCCAAACTCATTTTGTCCACAAAAAAATAAATTATGGTTTGCTTTTATTTTGTAGACATAATGGAATTAGCAAAATTTCCCCATCTGGGGACAAAACTGAGACTGATCTCTTAATTTAGGAGACCAAATGGTAATTGATAGAAAAATGCCAACACTATGATATACAGCTGAGGTGCTAAGCCAGCAGAATTTTTCCAGCACTGGCCACCTTTCACTGTTTTTGCTGCATCAGTGAAATGCCACCTGAGATATTGCAGCAAAATACTCAGTGATGGGCTCTAATACAAGGAGGCAGTCTGAGCTGAAGAAAAACACAGATGCTGCTCCATTTTGCAGCTGATGAAGGGCTCAGGTAGCTCTGCAGGTGCTTGTCCAGAGCTGTGTGGTCACCAAGGCTCCTCACAGCTTTGTGCCATAGCTGCAGCCACCTTCTTTTTTCCACCATTGTAATGCCTTCCTCCCTTTGGCTGCTTTGAGTTTTGCTGTTGTTATTACAAAACTTGCTCTTTCAGCAGCAGTCTCTGCCCTCAGGTCCCAGACTGCCTGGCAGGCAGATGGCTGGCACCCCGTGGCACAGCCTGGTGGGCACTAAAGCTCTGCAGGACAAAGCCAAGCCTGGTTTCACTGCCCTGCCATCTCTCTCCATCACAGCACTGGAACCAGTTTCTGCCTCCCAACAACTAAAGTGCCTTTCTTGCTGGTCCACACTGGATTCCTGCCTGGACCTCTGTTAATGCCCAGCAAAACCCAACTAGGCAAAACGCCTCGCTTCTCTAAAGATGGAGTGAAAATTGGCACCTGGAAGAAGGAGGTTACAGGAGGACATTAAAAGGTTTATTTTCCTATGCCTACTCAGGTTTAATTCAAGGTATTGGATCAGCTGATTATGATTATAAGGTTATTTTTTATACAGATGGCTGTTCAATTCTCTTTAATGCTTTGAAACTATTTTTCTGTGGACTGGAGTTATTGCTTAATATCGTAAAAAACCACAATAACCTTCCTGGGGTTTTTGGAGAATTTCACTGTGTTTTCAGATCACCTTATCCCTTCCAGTTCTTCAGTGAATTGTTCAAATAAGGCCTTGGAGAGCTGACAGTCCCAAAGAGTTTGTATGGGGCTGGAGGAGCAGAGACACTGACTGTTATCCAGCATTTCAGAAATCAGAATTAGACTTACCGCATCCCATTTTGGTACACACTGTGGGGGACCACAGATCATTCTCTCCATCAGTCCCCGGTCTTTACTGGGGAAAATGATGCTCCAGCCAAATTCCCCAAGTCCTGCTCATCCACCAGAGAGGGATGCAGGGAGAGAAGGTACGCATTGTGCAGCATTAAAAATGTAACTGCTTTGAGCCACGGGCCAACGCACTGACACCAAGAGCTGGCAGCAAATATGTCAGAGGGATCACGAAGCTGGCATGAGAGGGTTTCAGCTAATACAAGAGATTATTTTCAGGGCCTCACTGCGTGCCAAGCACAACACAAAGCTGGCCTCAGAGAGAGCACTTCTGCTGGAGCCCTGGGGGGTGGCAGTGGAGCAGAGCAGGCGCTCGGGGAGGAACCTGGCCCAGGTTTTTATCTGGGACAGCACTGAGGCACAGCAGGGAACTGCTACTTTTTGGCTGTGTGTCACTGCTGCGTGTCCAAGTCAGCATCTATTTGCAGTGGTCTGCCCAAAGTGCCTCTGGGATGGGCCACTTCTCTGAGCTTTCTTTTTGCCTTCACACAGCATTCGGAGAGGGACCCGGTGCATCCCTTTGGCTGCTCAAGTGGATTTCAGATTTGAAGGCCATCATTTTTATCAGCATTAAGGACATCCTCCTGTTTAATCCTTACCTGCCTTTCTACCCAAAGTAGCCCCAAAGGCAAGAAAGCATTCATTACAGTCATAATGTCACTTTAAAGGTGATAGATAGCTTCAGTGGGAAGAAGTATCCTGAGGAATGAAAAATTAATTTCATGCCATTTTTCTGTGCACTTCTCATGATATCTTCTTGACATTTTGGTTGTGCTGACAGTGCTGCATATTGAAGGTAAGGATTTTATCTGTGAGGAAGAGACAGCAAGCACTGCAAAATATTTACTTGGTCTGGATGTACATAATTTTTCCTTCTTTTAAAAGCTATTATGTCAAACCTTTCTGGCATGAAATGTCCTCACCCTGATCAGTTCTGCTGATGTGTAGCACAGGGTTTTTTCATAAACATGGAGAACAGAGAGAGACTGAAAATTGTGCATCCTCCTTCCCCCGAGACTTTGTACTGTGACATTTAGAATTGAGGTCTTGCAATTAACCTGTCTTTTCTTTGTATGTTGGCTTCAGCTTGCACAAATCCACATTGGACACATTGTCCCAGCTGTGTCAAACCAACCCCACCTTTCCAATAGAACTTTGAACAAAAGAGAGGAAATCAAGACCTGGGAATTTCCATGTTTTCATGGCTGATTTCTTGTTTGCATGTTACACAATTAACTCCCAAGGAAAGATGGAAATCTTACATCAATGTGAAATGAGAGTACTCAGCTGCAGGACACCTGGAAATCAAATCAGTAATTACTAACACAGAGGTAGATTGTAAATTCCCTGCTGGAATTCACCCACATCTTCATTCAGCAGCAACAATAAAGCGATGGCAGTGCTGATCAGAATCAAATATTTAGATCGCAACCTGTTGCTTGCCTATTTTACTGCCAAATGCAGCCCCTCAGCATGTTTAATTCAGAGTGAAAAATCGAGCAGAGAACAGGAAAAGAATAGGGAGAGATCTGAGTGGTTGCTCCACGGCTCAGCAGCAGTGGCTGCAAATTGTGGATATTGAAGGGAGTCAGAGCAGCCTTTGCACTGGCTCCTCCTTCACCTCAGGGGACTGCAGGCTGCAGATGGGTGGTGGAGAACAAGCTGCCTACTCAATCTCCTGACCTCCCCACCCAAGCAGCTTGCTGAGGCTCAGCCTGGTCCACCCACTGTCCATGGAGTCAAGGAGATGGTTGCTCCAAGGTTCCTGGGATAAGCCATGGGATAAACAGGCACAGCTGACCTGCTCTAGGTCAACTGATTATGTGCACCCAAAATTTTGAGTTCAAAGGAGTGGCAGAGCTGTGGAGAGGTGTGTAGGAGTGCCCTGAGGGTCACCTGGCTCCCACCCCTTCTGCCAAAAATGGTGATTTGTTTTGAAATGCTGAGGTCCTGCTAATAGAAACCTGGGAACTTGGTCATTTGTTTTAAAATGGCAAAAGCCAGCTCATGACAGCTCCTCACAGAAGGACAGAGCAGTTCAGACTGAAGGGACATCAGGAGATTTCTGCACCAGCCTCCTGCTCAGAGCAGGAAAAGTGCTGAATTCAGCTCAGGGTGCCCAAGGCTTTGTTCATCCCAACACTCCAAATGCAGCCTCTCTGTGAAACTTCTGATATGGACAAATCTTATGGTGAATCATTATCTTTTTTAAAAACTCTTTTGTTAGTTGGAACCTTCCCTTTTTCAATTTATCACCGTTATCTCTCGTGCTCCCCCATTAACCTCTCTCTCACTTAGGGCTGATTTTCTTGCATCTATGTTATGTGATAGAAGCTTTCAGTAAAGGGAGTCACTCAACATCCCTCAGTAATTCTAAGTGCATTTCAGGGAAGCAAAAACACAACTTTCAGGCAGAAGTATTGGTTATGCAGCCAATTAATTTGTAGTGGCATTATGGGGGAGTGTGGTCCCATGAATCCAAAGAAATTCTCTATGTTCTGCTCTATATCAAGAATCCACAAACCCTTTAAATGTCTAACATTTAAAAATATATACAACTTCCAACATGCAAAAGTAGAAAATGTTCACAGGCTTTGATGCTGGCACTTCACATTGCTGTGTTTTGGGGGATTTTGCCATAATGCAATCAGTCCTGCTAATCACTGTTCTCAATATAGAACTTCCTTCATTTGAACTGCAGTTCAGAGGAAAACAGTCCCTGGTTTAATTCCTGTCCCAAAATACCTGCCACTGAATTCAGAGATGAACTTCATAGCTTTTTTGATAAAAGGGGAGTTCAGTTCCCTCTCGCTCACTGGATCCAGACCTCATGTCACATCAGTCTTGGCAATCTACAAAAAAACTCAGTGACTTTCAACCCAAAAACCACCTCTATGTTAAATTCTTTCTTCAAAAAGCAAATCTGGAGCAGGTATCTGCAAGGCTAGGGAAATGAGCAGAGCCTGGCCTCTCTTGCTTCTCTGGAACAGCTGGCATTCCAGGAAAGATGCCAGCAAAGGACTCTGGGGTGATTTCTGCCAAGCTGAGTTTTTAATTTGTGTAGTTACATGACTGAATGCAATGTAAATCTTTACAGTTCAAAAAATGAGTAAAGAAAACTAAATTTTACCAAAATCCACAAGATTTAGACAGGGTGTTTTGGCTCCTACTTCCCCTTGTTTGAACACCTTCAAGCCAAGCTGGAGGGCAGTGGAAGTGAATTGGAAACTGAGGTATTTTACCCTAAAGAGTTTTAACAGGGACTGATAATGTTCCCCACATCATCTGGTGCCAGGGTAAAATCCTGGGAATCTGCTTTCCATGGTGAGAAGTCCTGAGAAACTGGAGTGAGGGCTGTGGAAAGGGATGGGCCCTTCCAGCTCAGCAGCCACAATGGGCTATCCCTTAGAACAGAGCCAGTGAAAGACATTTTGACAGCCATGAGCTGCCCGAGTTTCTCATCACCTCTTTTTCATGCTTTCCTCAGGGTCCTTTTGCTCCACAATGCTGATCACTGCCAGTGTCCGGGATGCCTTGTGCCTTTTTGGGGTGTGCTCTGAACTTTACACCTGCTTTCAGGAGATGGTGCCCACCTTTCCCTGCAGGAAGCACTGCCAGTTCTCCTACAGGGCCAACGAGCTCCCGGGCACAGCTATTTTAATGAGCAGGAGTCAGGCTCTCCTCCAGTCCAGGCTGTCTCCTCCAGGACTCCTCAAAGGCTTTCACTTTGCATCTGAATTGTACTGGCTTTTAATGCATCCAGCAGATTTACACCTGCTTGTGAAGACAGCCAAGAACATTTTGGAAGTACCTGGCCTATAATTTTGGCCACTCTTTGCCGGCTCTGCATTTCCCTGGTACATAGAATGAACTCATTCACTTCAGCTATTTGGATACACACCTCTCTTTTCCAAAACTGCCCTGTCTATTTTAGCATAACTTTCAGGAATATCCCTTAGCACAGAGAGTCATTGAGAGCACAGCACCAGCAAAGCACCTGACAACCAGCTGCACTGCTCCAAAACTAATTTACTGCAAGGGGATTTGTGGAAAAAGGGATTTAACGTGCCTACTCTTCCAGTATAAATGACAGTGCAAAGCTGATCTGCTTCCCAGTTTGCTTGACTTACACGTTTTATATGGCACGTGTCCCTGTAGGAATTTATTAAAACACACCAACAATTACAGGATGGAAAGCGATGTTGTGGCCTGCTGCCTTCAGTCAGGCTTTGCTTGGACTCCAGGGGTGACAGTGCCACACACTCCACGTGTGGCCTCTGGAAGTCTTTTGGCTTCCAGGAAGGGAGTTGCCCAGGTGAAAGGCGGCCTTGGCCCCTCTCCTCTCCTCAGCAGCCCAGGACTGCCAGCACACTCAGCTAGGTCAGGAACAATCCTTGTCCCAGGGGCACAGGGTTGATTAATTTGCCTGGACAATAGCATTTTGGAGACGCTGCACTCTGTCTAATTGCCAGGGGCTGTAATAGATCCCACGTGCCTCTTATTCACTACAAGAGCAATGCTGCACAGGCAACACCATCTCTGGGCTCTCAGACTGCTGCATTATTACTGGGTAAAGAGCTGGTGTGATGGCAAGAGCCCTTTGAAGACAGCAGTTGGATCAGCCCTCAGATATCAAAGCTTTGTTCTGGTTGCTGCAACATGCAAAGCTTTCTGCTGCAGCATCTCTGGGTTAACCTCTGCCCTGCATTAAAGGTGGCAGCAGAAATGTCAAGGCCCTAATGGTGAAAGAGAATTTTTTGAGAAACTCATCTCTGTGTGCCCAGAAATGCTCCAGGAAGGATCCTGATCCTCTGGAAAATCTGAGGATGGTGGTGTGAGACTGATCCTTTCTGGAGCTGTTCCTCCAACTCAGCCTGCATTATTGTTTTAGAAACCATATGAAAGAGACTGGAGAGCACACACCCAGAGCAAAACTGAAACTCAAAAGTGAGGTAAGAAGGAGCGGGGATGCAGGTCAGTGTTTCTTTGAAGAGCAGGCAAAAAGGAGCAGGCACTACCTGCTGCAGCTGTTTTGAGACAAGGGCTTGTCTGTCTCACACTGTGTGCCAGTGAGTCTCAAATGGAGGCAAAAAAAGCCCTCTGTCAAATCTCCTGGAGCACCACTCTCACCTTTTCAGTGCCCCAGATACCTGGCTCACATTTTCTGCATGTGTCTGTGCAGAAGTCCGAGGGTACAAAACACAACAACCCCCCCCCAAAGCAGCAACAGAGTGGAAACTGCAAGGGGCTTGCTGGAACTAGCAGGGAATGTCTGCTGCAGGAAGGGAAGGATGAAAACACGGGGAAAAGGGAATTGCAGTGGCATATGGAGAGCTGTGACAGTGTGGGAAACGGGGCTCAGGAAAGGCTGCTGAAGTAGCAGGGTGGTTGGAAGGGTGTGCAGAGGGAGGTGTTTCAGGCAGGCTGCTGAGATCAGAGCTGTGGGGAGCTGTAAGAGAAGAACCGTGGCTGGAGCCACAGCATTGAAAAGTGTCACCTGAGTCCTTCTGCAGGACCCAAAGACCAGAGCAAAGCCCAGAGCAGCACCTGAGCTTGTCTGGAGGTAGTGACACCCCCTCCTTCAGTCAGGCTGATGTGTCACATTCAGGCAAGTGTCTTGTGTGATCCTAAGGGTGACACAGGTGACATAGTGCAGCCTGAGAGAGCTGTGCAGGACTGTCCACTCAGTTCTCACCAAACACACCCCCCTTTCCTGGCAAGCACCCACAGCTGCCTTAGCTGGGCACCTGTGCTAAGCTCCCCTGGGATGCCTGACATCCCTGGTGCCCACCCCACTGTCCCCTTCCACCCAACCCATCCCACTGCTCCTGTGGAGAGCAAGCCCTGGGGTTTTGCCCAGAGGAAGCCCCTGGAGAAACACAGGTGTGGGACTGGAGTCTTAGATGCAACACAGAGATACACAATAAAAAAATAAAGCAAAATCTGCAGTGCTTTCTCCATTCTTTCTGTCGTTCTCATTTCCTGTTGCTATGCCATTCCCCAGGCAAGTACAAAAGGAACAGCTTCCTCAGCCACAAAAATGAGATTATTCAAAGAGCCCCTCTGTCTTCTCATATTTATTGTGATAGGCAGTGTTAGAAGTGTTTGACAACAACTCAATTATTCGCAATGAATAGAGGCAGGATAGGCAGGCAATTATCCACTTTACCCATATGAGAGACACCCATATTCAAAATCCACATTCAGAGAGATTCACATTATTTCCAAACCCTTTTGCATATTTTTAATTACCAGCTTCCATTTAGCCGGATGGTTATGACTCCAATCAGTGTGCTTTGGAAGGGCTGAGCACTTGGGCTGAAGCCAGGCTTGCTTTGTCTCATTCACATCAGCACTCTAATGTGAGCATTTTGGGTTAGATTTTGAGAAGCAGCCTCCAGAATGGTGCACATCAGTAGAAAAACATGATTAACAATTTTAATCAAAATGCAAGAAATGAGAAGCATTTCCTTAAATACAGATTTCAACAAGGTGAAAAGATTATATCAAAACATTAAATTACACGGAAAATTTCTATCAGATGAGATGTTCTTGTATATTTAGATTTTTTCAGAGCTTACTTTCTGATCCAATGTTTTTATGTCAATGTTTTTACTTAATATTTGGCATGTTTCTCTTCATATTTTAAAAACCTGAACTTTTCTTTCTGAAGGAAATATTTCTGCAGGTTTGATTTTATTTACAACATGAGAGCATTTCACAAGTGCTGTACTTTGGAGTACATATATGTCATTCTGCATTATTTGCTCCCAACCATGATGGGAAAAAAAAANGCAACTGTTCACTTTTAACATTTCAAATCAGACTTTGACATTCACTGTTGTGTGTGTTACCAGAGTATTCTGGCTGTAGGAATCCATATTTCCCTGTGTGAAAGTTTTCAAGTTTCACAGTATCAGGATTATTCTTAACTCTTCAGCTGCTGGAAGCATGGGATTAGAGAAGATTCACACTTCTTTTAAAGGAAACCTTAAATCATTGAATTAAGTATCATGTAAAGTATTATTTAAGTGCTCTTTTACCCTTGCTCATAATTTTTAAAGTACAGCTTTTCAATGCCAGTGCCTTCAAAGTTATTCCTGAGGAATAACAAGGATCTCTGGTGTTTTTTCACAGCTTTTTTAAGTTGTTACCATACCCAATTCAAACTCAAAGCACTTCCAAGTGCTGACACATCCCAGAGCAGCCAGGCCTCCAGCACACAGGTTGGTCCTGACTGCACCAACCCACCTTCAGTTTTGCCAGTTGGGAAGATTGGAACAAAGGAGAAAACAGGATCAAGAGCAAAGGTGTCCCATTGCTGCATCTCTAGAATAATCTTTGAGGCTCCACACAAACTGATCAATTCAGTGAACTCTCCATTTCCATCCATGCTGTGTACTTCTCCTTTTCAATTTCATTGCCTCTCCTCATCAATACTCCTCAAAACACTGACTGTGAGCTGGACAAAGAGTTCATCATGCCCAGACCTCACCAAGGTCCCAGAATAAGGACATCTCCCCCGTTCTTGTAGGATCTCCCATATTTCTTACCACCACTAGCTGTCCAAGGCGCAAACCCCAGTTCCTGGCTCCAGAGCCTGGCTGGGCTGAGCTGCAGCCAGGATTGCTGCAGAAATTGGGAGCCTGCAGTAAAACTATGCAGGAGAATGCCAGTAAAAAAATGAGCAGAACTGCTCCCAGTTTTTCTTTCCCATTCCTAGAGCAATGTGTCCTTAAGGACAAATCTGCTGTCAAATGTGACATTGCATTGTCTGTGTGGCACCACGTTGTGATTTCCCTGTGTGTGCTTCAGGTTCTGAAGCCCTGCAGCTCTTTAAGGTAGTAGAGGCAAAGCTCCCTTGAGCCAATGAGCCTTGGATCAGCTCTTTAAAGTTTCAGGGTTGTGACTATTATTTAATTTTTATATTTTCCTTCTCGTTCTCCCAGAACATCAATAAGAAAACTTGTTCAGGGGAATCGGGGTCTGTATTTGCATATTTATGCAGTAACATTAAGGGTAACATTGGCTCATGTTTTACAGTGTGTTTGTTTTCATTGTGCAGATTTCATCTGCTCAGGGGGATCAGTTATTTGACCTATATTAATATTTAATGGTACAAATACTTAAAATAAAAGTCCAGGCACAGCCAAGGCTTTTGGCAACTCTGCTTTAAACAGCCACCCTTCGTTAAAATCTGGCTCTGCTTGAAAGGTTTTGATTTCTTGCAGGGATTGAAAAAAGGAGCAGTACTTTTGATGGTTGTTGCATGACTGCTGGAATATTTTCTTGCTTAATATTGTTGTACATCAAGTCTGCATTGTAAAGGACTTTTGTACAGTTCCTTGTTTACTGAGCAGAGGAGATCTGCAGAAAAATAAAAGAGAAAAATCTCAGCTGGAATAATAAAATCGATCATTGTATCAAAGCAATGTCTGGTTTTGCTTTGCAGTCAGGCTAGACCAGTTTTCAGCATGGGCAGTAACTGACAATGTAATAAAATGTTGTTTCTCTCTTTCTTGTTTTCCCAAACTAGTATCTTCTTAAGATTCTCAGTAAAGGCTATAAAACAATGTTCTGCTGGGTTATCATAATCTCAATTTCAACCAAAAAGCAATCTCTTCTGGTATGCCTGTAAAAGAAAATTTAGCCCATGAAAAAGATAGAGACTCTTGGTGTTAGGATAAATTATCTGTATAGTACAGTCCAGACTATAGATTTTATATTTGTTTGCTATAAAGCAGCTTGAAAGCAAGTGAATGGCTCACTCTGCATCAACCAGCTGCTTTCCAGTACCTCTCTCAGTAATCCAGCATATCTCAGCTTGCCTTTCACTCCATGCACAGGGAAGAATATCCCTGAGTCTACCTTTCATGAGCAAAATGCACACTTTTGCCTCAGGCTAGGGATGTGTCGAGAAGTGGAGGAAAAAACATAAACTAAGCCTCTCAAGAAAGAAAAACAATCTTTAGAAACACAGCGTAACTGTATAAAAATGCTGAAAGCTGACGACATAAAGAAAGAGAAAAAAAAACTCAGCGAAAATGTGCAATCAACTTGGATATGGTGCAGTTAAAAAGCAGACAAAGGCTTTATACAAACTAATGAATTGATTTAAGGCTCCACTGGGTGATATACAATTACACATTATTTATGTAACCTGTAGTTTACTGCTCACATAGTAATTTCCACCTCCCACCCTGTCAAATAGAAGAAACTTTTTCACCTTAAATCTTAGATGATGATGAGACCAAATAGCAGGAGAGGATGTATAAATGAAAGTAATTTAGTGAAGAAGGCTTGACTGACATGAAAACACAATAAAAGTTATGATAATGTTGAGGATATCAAAGTGAAAGCCAGGTGGGCAGACGAGAATAGGCAAGTTCCCAAGTCAATCTGAAAGGAGTTCTTCAACTCTGGGGAAAATCCAGCCATTTATTTTCCAGCTTATCACTCCATGGGTCAAAAACTATGTCTTAAATTTGGAGCACAAAGACCTGCCTTGTCTAACAATTGTACTTATTGTAGAGACGGGCAAGGAGGAGGGGGAAGAAGATTTTCAAAAGCTCAACACATACTTTAGAGAAGATGATTTGGGGTTTTCCTCTCTAAAAAGCAGACCAGTGGAATCTCACCTCTCCTACTTTTCAGGAAGTTGTATATTTAAATGCTTTTTTCCAAGGTTTGTGCAAGGTTTCCACTATTTTTCAGTAGCCACATCCTGGCTCCCTGAAAGTGTTCCCACATGGGATTGCTAGGCCTGGATTTTCAGAAAAACTGAAGACATGAAGCTCTGGAAATTATCTGAAGCTGATATCTGAAATTATCAGGCTGCCTCACTCTCCTACTCAGCACTTGGAGAGTGTGTGGCTTAGCCCAGCAGCCCAGTCTGTCTTAGTGCAAGTCCAAGTGCAGAGGATGGATGGATGGATGGCCCTTGCAGACAGTAAGTGACTAAAATCCAGCAGGTCAGTCCTCAAAATCAGGATGCTGCCAGCCTGCAGAGGAGCCAGGCTGCACGAACAGAGGGCTTACAGGTTGGGATCTCCCTGCCAGTGTTGTTTCCTGAGGATTCCTTTGCAGCCCAACAGGGATTGAGCTGCACAGAGACCACCAGCAGCTGCCAACCCACAGAGATTTGGCTACTGGGTCTGTAAAGCATTGACACACAGTTATACAGAGAAGGGTCTTGCTCTTTCTCAGATGAGCTCAGCAGATGTTTAGGCATTTTAAAAATAATAACAAAAAATAGTCAAACACTCCAAAAACCCTTGGGCACTTCAGTTGCTTAAAGGATCCTACACTTCATTAACATTCCTTGTCCTTCTTGTTGGATTCATTGATAGCTCTGTCTGGTTTCTGCCCTGCAAAAAGATAAAAAGCCCAGGCAGTGAAGAAAGGTGTTTGCTTGAATCCCTTTCCATTTTAACTCTCCATCTCCCCAGACAAAAACCAGAAAACCCTGCTGAAAATGAAATAAATAATGACCCTGCTGAGAATTAAGTAAATAACAGTCCCAGTGATTAACTCCTCTCCTTGAGAGTACAGTCAGGTGCTCTGATCACTGGACCAAGCCCTTCCAGCTTAACCCTGCCAAGCTGGAAGCACAAAAGGGATTTATTTCATACTTAGGGAGGAAAAATATGTACGGACATTGTTCTCTGGGACAGAAAGGGCACAAAGGTTTCTATTCTGAACCTGCTATTTTTGGGAGCAGTCCAGTGAGTCAGTGGAGAGCCCCTCTGTGTGCTGACACAGAGGAAATCGCAGCTCTGAGTGTTGCTTCCGAGCTGCTGCAAGCTCAGCTGAGAACAATGCAACAAACCAGGGGTGTGGGTGGATGGATGGATGGATGGATGGATGGATGGATGGATGGATGGATGGATGGATGGATGGATGGATGGATGGATGGATGGATGGATGGATGAACGGATAGCAGGGCAGTGCAGCTGATGGAGCAGCAAGGCACATGGCAGGGCCAGGGGGGTCATCACCCTATGTAGAATCATCTGACACTACAACCAAAGTGTAAATCCACCAGGTTTCCTTCCGGGTACCAGCAAAAGAAGGGGAAGTATCATCGTAACAGGGAGAAGGGTTTCACTTTCTAGCATCCACTTCCTCAAGAGGGTACTGGGTAACTAAAGATAAGGCCAAGTTTGCCAACAGGTTGGCAGTATTCAGAGGCTTTAGCTTTGGACATCTAATTTTGTCTCTCAGGCTGAGCTCCTTAAGCAACCCCCTATGAGGACGTCCCTTTAGCTGTTCTGAATTGCCCCCAAAAAATACTATTACCTGATGAACAGCCCTGTGGCTCTATTCACATTTATTTATACTAGTTTCCTCAGTCTTATTTGGATTTTTTAATGCCTTCTGGCTCCTGGACAATATTCTCTGTTGTGCTGATGAATGGGTCCATTTTGCCATGTGGTTCATTTTCAGCGCCTCAACCAACTGATCTTCATCTTGAATAAAGAAACACAAGCTCTGGGGACCAGACTGGTTTATGGACCAGCAGGTTCTGACACCACGGACTTCTCATCCACAGCTTGGCTGAGATAAATCACCAATTCACAAAGCTCTTTATGAGCAAGTGCTTGGTCTGAGAAAAAGAGCCATGGCATGTAAACACCAGCAATTCCCCAGTCCCATGAAAGGAGGCACAAACACAACTCCTTCTTATGTTTCTGTTCTGTGCCTGTCAATACAAAACTATTAGACCAACGTCCATGGAAAGCAAAGTCAAGGGTAGTGCAAAAATAGAAGCGATTCATTTTCAGATGCAAATAAATATTTCTGGGGAAAAAAAAAAAAAAATATTTCTCCATCCAGCTCATCTTGAAGCCCTAAAATCAAAATAAGGTTACGGGAATGTTGAGGGGAAATAGGACACGGTAAAAAAGAGATACCTTGATGAGGTTATTTAATTGAAAAGCAGGTTCCACCTGCATCTGTATAGGTAAAATGAGTTTATTCCTGCTTTTTCACCAACTGATGGAGCTCTTTACTGAGCAGTGTCTAGCAGGGATAAAGGTGATACTATATCTCTTTAGAGAGGCAGCCCTCTCCAAGGATCTGTTAGTGTCATGACTTGCCAATGATGTATTGCTCTAAAAATGGTGTCTTCTACAAAAGAACAGGTCCTGGAGCAGATTTACCCCTAATTACAGGAAGGAAGGAACAGGAGAGGTATGCAGATACCAGAAGATTCATCTTGCCAAAATAGAAAGTGTGTTGCTGCAAGCTGGAGAATTTAAATGGTGATGCTTTGGGAAGAGTCCCATGCTACACAAATACCTCCTCTGCAATAATCAAGAATTAGGTTGGAAAAATGTAGATATCCGAAACCATAATGTATGTGTTTTTTTAGATAAGACATTTACTTCCAGCCAGAGAGACTCAAAATACCTTTTTACTTCATCTTCTAATATAGCACAGCATCTCACATTGAATCTGTGACTCAGTATCGTACAATCACATCCTGGTTTTATTAGGTAATTAGTCCTAAGCAGCAACTGGAGAAGTCCCACTACTCTCTGGTACTTCTCAGGTTTCCTGCATTTGTCACCTGAAGATGATTATTTGCTGTCCTGTGCTACTGGTAATTATCATTATTTTTTATGCCAGGCATTTGCATTAGCTTGCTGTGTCAGTCTAATAACCATGGCGTCCCCATCCAACGGTATACAAGGGTGCACGACTCAGAGGATTTCATGCATCTTCTCCATTTCACAGCATAAGACTTATAAAATGGTTGAAATCATTCTACATCCTTAGACAAGTCATTTAAATTAGTAGCAAGCCCAGGGGGAAAAAAAACCAACAAACAGTCTAAATCTCAGCTCCCACTCTAAGCAGAGAACAGCACAAATGTACCTCTGTACTGGTTCATTATTGTGTATCACATAACCACCAGTACATTGTCTTTGAGAGCTGAGCATAGTAGGGATTAAGTTACTAAATGCTCTTATCATAAAGCAGATATTGCAGTCCTCAGGTTTCCTCTGTTAATCTGTTTGTTTTGCTGTATCTGGAGGATAAAAAAATGTGGGAGTATGAAACATTTATCTGTTAATTAGCAATTATAAAACAGTAATGGAGCTTGTGTGTTTTAAAATATGTAAGACAATGTTTGATTTTATGCTTCATTTGGAAATATCATAAGAATTGAGGTATATTCTATAAATAATTTAAAACCACATAGGAAGAGATAGGTGTAATCAAATGAAAGAGACAAAAGTCTATGCTGAAAGTTATGACCTTTTTAGCAAAGCTGGGTATGTCTGTATAAGCACAAATGTCCGGGTGCCAACTTCAGCATTAGAACTTGCCTAAGTTTTTTTTTCCTATGCAAATGAATACAGGTGTCAGGCTATGCCAGTTAATTGCACAATGAGCTGCATTTGTCAGCAAAATTTCCTAGCAGTGCCCTTTTCCTGTTCCGCTGATAACAGAAATTTTTGTTCTTTCTGTACATAGGGGGCTGCAGCATTTGAGGTGTCTCAATGTGCTTTCTTGACTTACATTGTCATCATGGGGGGAAAATGCAGAATAAATCAGTCTGCAGAGTGGCTTTGATTGACATGTGGTGGGATCATACATCTGAAGTTTAACCTGGCAGAGTTTCTGTCCCTTCTGAGTCATAAACCCCTGTCAGCTTCAATGCAGCAAAGCAACACCAGACAGAAATCCCCACGCTGAAAAATTTACACTGAGCCAGCAGGAAATTGAGCCATTTGCAAGTGTGCACACCAGGGAGAAGCTGAAAGGAGAGGCCACGTTCAGAGGAGGAGTTCTGGGTCCTGATTTCACTGAGAGCAGGATTGCACTGGTAGGGGAAAGGCAACTCCTGCGAGGCTTCCAACTGCGGCTGGAGCGGGAGGAGAGGGGCTGCAGAGGGACAGGGATAACACAGCGACAGAAAAACCTTTTCTTGTTGAAGGGATATCCCCTGGCCTTTACCATCAAGGTATGTCCGTAGTTTTATTTATTACTCTCAGATGGTAGGCTATATCTGAGAAGTAGCCTTTAAGATTCTCTTCCTAAACACTCACAGAGGACAAGATAATATGGAATAGAACTGTAACAGTACATTTCTAAATCTGAGGAGAGGAATGCCCAAATGCAACTGTGCTTTTCAGCCTGGAAAAGAAAGAACTGGGGACACAAAGAGGATTCACGGAAACCATGGGTGGCCTGGCCCTCCAAAGTGACTGCAAACTCTCTTAATCTCACTCTGCTTGGCTCACAGCAAGTCATGGGCTCCCTGACATGGGCAGCTCTGCTGTGAGGTTCTTGTTTTCTCTGTATTCTCATCTTTATTTGTTGTGAGACAAGACTTCTGCAATGCTTTTTTGTCTCTATTCCACATTTGGGGTGTTTGTGAAGCACCAAGGGCTTTGTGTCTAAGGGCTCCAGTGAAATGCTCTGGATCACAGAAAAACTTCCTCATAGAAGGATGGGAAAGATGTGAGTGATCTCAGATGATGAGCTTGCTCAAGAGCTTAAAGGGTATGGTGAACATGCTGAGCTGGCACAAGCAGTGACCTTGGGAGGGAGCAGAAAGACACTGAGGAAGTGAGGTGTCAACTTCCGTTATTTCTGAAGCTTCCTTCTTTGCTATTTCCTTCATTTCCAGATCCAGCTATCAGTGTTCAGGGAAGCTTTGATTAATTTTCCAAGTGCATGGCCAGATTCTCTCCTGCAGAGAAACAGGAGGCTTTAATGGCAAGCCAGAAGGAGCTGCCTTCCTTGCCATTAGTGCCACCTGAGGATTGAAAACCCCAGGAGCAAGTCTAGAAGGATGCCAGCCAAGGCATCCTGTTGTTTCAGAAAAAAAAATGTGCCTGTCATTAAAGCAGGGCAGGGCAGTGCTTCCATTATGTCGTGGAGATATTTCTCCTTTCCCATCTCCACTTCCTTCCCATCACCACCCTGCCAAGTTCCTGCAGAAGCAGACACTCCTTGTAACACCCACTGCACTCTCAGGCTTGGTGCTATTTGTATTAATCCAAATATTAATTGTCACTATTAACTCCAGGGGATTTGGGAGGGCAGTTATCAAGCCAAAGCAATGCCAAGTACCTCTTGGTTCTGCAGGGAGTTTCATGTCCATCCCTCAAAGGCAACACAAAGAGAGAGACTTTAGGAGGTCAGATGTTGAAAAACCATGAAAAGCTTACATTTCCTGGAGTACTCTGAGTTCTATTCACCTCCTTACACTGCACCTCCTCTCAACTGCCCTGTATCATGGCAACCAGCTAATGGGACTGTGCATTAATAAAAATAAGCTCTGCAACCAGAAATAAGTGAATATTCGATATTTTACCTAATTTGTGACTCCCGCTCCTCGTTTTTTTTGTTTTTGGTTTTTTTTTCCCTGTTCCTGCACCTTTTGTCCTGAGGTTCTACCAGAATTTCAGACCCAAGCAGGCTGGACACAATTTTTAAATAAGAATAGCCAGCTTATTTCCCAAAGGGATTCAAACAGATTTTTTTTTTTTTCTAAATTCGAGGTTTGGGAGAGTTCTTTGTGTGTTGGATCTGTCCCAATGACATCCCAAGTGTCCTGAGTGTTTCACCTTGGAGGTGTTTCTGAGGGGAAGCTTGTTCATTTGAGAGACCCACCAGGGCACATGGGACATCACTCGTACTTCACTGCAACACACAAGGCTCTGCTGTCAACAAAACTCTGTGTTGCTAGAAACAAAACAAAAGGAGAGACTAAAGAAATAAAGTTAGCTTTGTGGAAGGAAGTTGCTAGTTAAGAACGTGGTTGTTGGAAACAGGTGTTAATCTTTACTGGCTTGGTCCCTGCAGGAGTCACACAGGGTGCCAAAATGTCCCTGAGCTTCTTGTAATGTCATTGCCAGCTGCACAGAGAGTGAAGTGACTTCTCCTTCCTTCCCTGCCCTGAGAGACACAGAAGAAATAAAGGAGGAACTTATTTGGCATGGAAGTCCTGCCTCGGGAAGCACTGGCTCTGTCTGCCATTGCCCATTGCAAACAAAAATAGCTCAGCTGCCTGATTAACCCAACTACAAACTCCTAGTACCAGTCCTAACCAGTGTAGGATTTTCTGAGACCTGACCATGTTACTCATCTCAAAGAAGGGTCTTCTCCTTTCTCTGCTCTAACCTCACGAGTTTGGCAGCACTGCCCCAGGGTCCTGCAATCCCAAGGAAAGCTCCTGCTGGTGGGAGAGTTTCAGTGAGCTGGAATGCACCCCAGGCTGGGTGCAGAGCCCCAGCCTCCAGGCAGAATAACCAGACTCATGGAGCAATAGTGGGATTGCAGAGAGGTTTCAGAAAATTTCTCTGCATTATGCACGGAGGTCATACCAGATTTACTTCCACTCTTTCTATGCAGGTATTAATAATAATGGCAAGAATTGCACTCCTTGTTCCCTCCCTGTACCAGCTGAGTCTGATTTTTAGACAGCATGACAGCACTCTCAGTTACCCTGTGAACAGACCCAGTCTGCAGCTGTAGCTGTGACACAGCAGCTCGAACATGCAGCACACACAGCTGTAACAGGTACAGCAGCCCTGTGTTATCCTGCTTCTGCTCTTGGGCAATTAAACATCTGCTTTCCACTGGGAAATAATCTTTGTTGTATAAGCCTAAGGGAAAAGAAGCTGGTTTGTTTCATTTTTTCACACTGAGCACTTACTCTTCATTAAGACAGATTATAATTAAGGCAGCCCAGCATCTCTCAAGCCATTCCTTTCCACCAATAATGAGAGGGAGCAACTTTTGATCACTGTCCACTTTGATTGCCAAACCATCAACCTTTTTGCTTGTTCATTCAAAGACCCTTTGGGGAGCTACCAGCTCATGTGCAATCTCCAAACACTCCCATGGTACAATTCACATCCCAGCTTCTATGACCCACTTCTAATAGTTATGTCCAAATCATTATTTTTAGATTAAGCACTTTTGAAAAATAACCTCTGTGCAAGGCAGAAAAGCCAAACTGAAGTCAGCTTGCAAATTCAAACCATCTCACACTAGAGCAATGTCTGAGAGAGGCCATAGAATCAGAGAATAGCTGAGGTTGAATGGCACCCCTGGGTATCAGCCAGTCCAATTTGAATGCCTATGGACACCTTGGCTAATGGATACCATAAATATAAATCTGCAAGGACAGAGCGGAGAGATGTTGCCTAGAATCGCAGCATTTGCAATGGGATTTTAAAACAGAAATATGATTTGCTACAAACTTCCAGAAGAAAAAACCAGGATACTCTTTGTAATAATTTGTCCATACAATACATTTGGGTACCCACAGGTGAGCCCCAGTCAGTCAGGACATAGGAGCCAAGTGCACACAGATATATATTTATTTATGCCCTGTCCTATTCTCTGTTTACTGCTGGAGCAACCCAAAAGCAATTTCCCACGTGTTTACCCAACATGAACACAAATCTGGCCTCTGAGCTTCCCTGGTTCATTTTGACCCTTTTTAAACTGCAGTGGCTGCCTCAGACAGGCTCCCCACACTCTCCCAGTGTTTTCCACTTTTTGCACATTTAGCACATTTCCACTTGCAGTTTTCCCAGTTCAATCAAGTGTGTTTTCAAGCAGCTGGGGGTTCACCGATACACACGTGCATCTTACACATTTTGAGACTTCTAAGCCAAGAGAAGAGAAGCAGCAGTTTGGCTCCTCTGAGCCATCACGCGGGTTTGGAGCTGACCCAAGAGAGTGTGTGTGCATGTGTGAAAGGAAGAGAGAGCCCTGGCGAGCTCAGGTTGCATCCAAGACAAAACAGTTACTCATTGCCAGAAACCAGTGGCTTTGCCTACTTGAGGAATTCCCATCTCTAACCTTTGCAGATAAAAAAAAAAAAAAAACAAAAAAAACCAAAAAACCTGTTGCATTTAGCCAGGCCTTCATCATCCTCTCGTTTATCAAACACAAACATCTCTAACAAGTCAACTAAAGCATACAGGGAAATGCAGCATTCCCAGCTCTTAAAACTATCGGTTACCAGCAAAGAGCCACTGGCTAAACAAATAGAGGAGTAATCTTTCAAGGGAATTGGCTTCCTATCTATGCTGAGAGTGCCTGCAAATTCAACAGTGATTTATTAACCTCTATTGAAGGACAGAGCTGTTAATAAAAGTTCACCTACAAATAGCTCAGAAAATGTCAATATCCATGAATGACAAGTTCCTGAGATTCCCATTTAGCCCAAATCAGCACAGCACAGTGCATAAGCAATTGCTTCCATTCAGATAATGTGCTTAAGTCCGATTGGTTTCTTTTATTTGAAATAAAGACATAGATACAGAATAAAATAACAGCACTTTTCATGATCTAAGTTCTTAGATCTGGCAACTTCATACAGTTAAAGTCATGCTCAATGTTACTGGATTAGGAACAAATTCAAAAAGAAGAGGTAAAGAAGTAGTAGCCACAGTTGCAAAGATCACTCACATATTATTAATTATTTGCATTTGCATTTAAAAAAAAAAAAAAAAA
>VWZN01004926.1:437197-461982 GCA_013396955.1 Regulus satrapa
CCACAAAAACAGGTTTGGGGTGTTTTTCATGTCCACTGGCCTAAATTTGATGTAGTTGAAATGAGAGCAGAAATCTGGCTTTGTTTCAATGGAAGTGTTAAGTGATGATCTCTTAGGATTCAATATTCTGTGTTATCATGCTTTTGTGGAGAGCAGGGCATGAAAGTCCCTCTTCGTTATTTTAAAGACTTATTTTTTAATGCCTGAAACATTTTAATAGTGCTGAGGAGCATAAAGCTGTTGTGGCAATTAAAAGAAAATAGATTACATTTTTAAGTAAGGTACCAAAAATCATACTGTTCATGCCTGCCAAAAATAGCAGCTTTGGATTTCTCATAAGAATTCCAGTACTGAAAGGAGGGAAAAAATGTCAGAGCAATCATTCCTCACTCTGGGAATCAGTAAAAAAGCTTAGTGGTCCAGACTGTGCAAGATCCATGGTCCAGATTCCCACCACTCTGTCCCTCCTGTGCTCATTTAGACATGTGCAAAGTAGATATAAATTTCTATTGCAGCAGAGAAATATTCCTGCTTTTCCAGTTTCCAAAAGTTTAAATGACAAAACCTATTACAGGCCAGGAGAGAATCAGCCCCATAACAGTACTTATTTAACTGAAACTCCTCTGATCTTTTGCTTTTTCCCAGGAAGAAAAGATCACTGAGATGAGATTTTCTTGTATTATTTCTAATAAATTCTAGTCAATAACACGATGAAAGTATGCTGACAAGAAGGTTTTGTTAGACTTGTCTGCAAGATTAAGAAAAAGGATCCAACTAGACAAAATTAAAGAAAGTTGTAAGAATTTACTATCAAAAATTATTTCAGGTAAATGAAGGAGGTAAAATTAGGGGTGAAACTTTGGTAGACATCTATAGAGTTATATTTTCTGGTTGCAACATACAGATCTACAAGTATTCTCATTGTATTGTATTTTTTCTCATATGAGAGCTCATTAGACTGTTAGATTTATTTTCAATAAAACACACTGGTTTTAACTCTGCACAGTCTAATGAATGTCTGTGCAATAATGATATGAACTCTATCCAATATTTGTGCTGTTTGCAGCATATTGGTAAATATCAGGCAGAATTGAAGTCAGTTGTCCTAAAGAAGCCCATAATTTAAGACACCTAAGGAATTCCAATGCTTTGCAAGGCAGTACACGAAGTAACATGCAACTCATGCTGTCATTATGGCTTATTTGAGGGGTTTAGATAAAGGGGAAAAATGCCAAAAGCAAATAATGCTTCAGAGACACAGTTAAGAAATGACATGCTTTAGGATAGGGGGAGGAGAGGGGGTAACTCTTCCTAACTGATTTTATTTTTTTCCCCCAAATCTGTGTAATTATGGCATTCCATTTCTTGAACAGCTTAATGCCTCGATGTATTGCCCAGACTGGGCTGCTCAAACACATTGTCAGGACACACAAACATTTCTTTCCTAGGGCACAGACTGAGTGATCCCATCCTCCACTGTCGAATTACCCTGCTTGTGTCTGGGGCAGGTCCCGGTGGAGAACACACAGGAATCCTGCAGATCAGCCAGGAAGCACTCCAGCCCAGGAGAGACTTTCCTAATTCCCTTCTGAGGCGCCAGTGCCAACATAATGTTCTTGTCTTCAAAAAGTGTGAGCTTCTGATTCATTTTTATTTTTAAATGAACCTCTGCATGGTGGAAACCCCAAGTTTTTCCACTCCAAGTATTGCCATTATTACTAGTGACATTTAGTTGGGGAGCACTGAGTATCATATAAGAAGAAAATGCTATCTCAGATCCAAGCTGCGAGTGTTGCTCTGTTCTGTGGGGGTAACCAGCCAGAGATGTGGGGAGGACCTTCTGCCCAGGATGAGCAGGGTGAAGAGCATCCTCTCTAGACTTGACATATTACTGCTGCTCACAGAAACAACATTAAAAAAAAAGGCTTCTCTTCAGAGTCTGCTTTGTTCAGAGCCTCTTGGTTTGGAGGAAAAATGTGAGAAGTGAGTACAAGGACCAGAGGCACTCAGACAGGAGGGAATGAGTAAAGGAATGGGGAAGAGAGTAAAAAAGAATCAGTGAACTCCAATGACAGAGAATTTGCACACAGAGCATGCCAGCACCAAAGCTGCCATGCAGGCTCCTTCTCTGTCCCAGTGTCAGGTTTGGATCTGGCCCTTCTGAAAAGCCTTAGCTTTGGCTATGTGCCTGGTGATGGCCCAGGGATTCACAATCCTGCCGAAAGGTGAGCTGGTGAGCAGCCCCAGGTGAAGGAACTGCCCACATCACTGGAAGCTTGATAAGATATGCCATTCCTCAGAGAGTAACTCAGCAGAATAATGGCAATATCTTCAGAAACGTCTTTTTCTTTATGCCAGAATTAGCCTCTTGTTCTCACACAGGATCTCAAGCAGACTGTGCTAGGCAAAATTAGGATTTGGTAACCAAGGCTTGGGCTACAATAATTCTTGAAAGGTAAATGGTATCAAAATGAAAGAAGCCAGGTAGGGAGATACACAATGCCTTGGTTTGGGTTTGGATTTCTTTTTTATTTCCTTTGATCTCATGTCATGGGAAAAAAAAAAAAAATAGAAGAAGCAGACATAAATTCATCAGCTTCATGAGAGTAATGTATCATCCTACAGCCAGAGAGGGCAGATATGGACATAACGTTTCCATCAGCTACTCCAGACCCTTAGTCGCTGCCTCAAGGTGCCAACCTCGGTCACTGTGAAGCCATGCTATTCCCCACAGGGACATTTTAGTATGCAGCTGACAGCTCTCACTTGCACTTCGCGTTAAGGACGTGGCAACTCTGCAGGCACATGAGCATTTACAGTGCTCTTGGGTTACTGTGTACGTAATGGCTCATGCGTTCGTGCCATTGGCAGGTCTGGCAGAAACCCAATATCACTCCTGACTATGTGGCAACCCCGAGTTTAATGATCAAAACTGAAACAAAAAGCCCAGATAACATTAAAGTCACGTTTCAGCTCAATCTCTGTAACTTTGAACCACTAGGTCAAGGCTGAAGGTTTCCTGAGGAATTTTTCAGGAGGACAGCCACGTAGCTCACTTCAAAGCACACGGACTTCAAAATCTCATCTCTGACAAGGGATCATTTAAAAACCTGCCCAGTTGTTGTTGCAGGGCAGAATTCAGGTCTGAGAATGAAATAAACCATTAACTTTCCAACCTGCTGCACCTGGGTGCTGTTCTGCTGGAGGCAGGGACCCAGATATTCCCTCCCCATCACCTTTTGGGCCCACCCCCAATTTTGGGTCTCATTAATTGCCTCTCAATAGAATGCAAGGCCCCCAACAGAGATCAGTGCCTGACACCATAGATAGGTACAGCGGGTGGGATTCCTCTCACCTCATTTTAGCTGTCTAAAGATCAGCTATCTAGTTCAAACTAGTCATCTAGTCTCCCTTTATAGTCCACATCGAGAGATAGGCACCTTTGTGGCAAAATTTGTCAAGGGTCCTAGCTGATGAATTTAATGTGTGTGTTTAGGCCTGAATTCAGCAAAGTACTTAAGCAAATGCTTATCTTTAAGCACATGAATGATCTGATCCCTGTTAAGTGGAGCACTTCAGCATGTTCTGAGTTTAAAGATTACCACTGGCCTAAGAGCTCTGCTGGTCTGCGTGGAGCTGGGCTTGCCACATGAATCACAGCAGAGAACAAACCCCAAGCACAGCGTTAAGCCTGGAAGAAAGAAGGATTTGGGGAAGGGTGATGGGAGAGAAGACAACGTTCAAAGGAAAACAATGTCCAAGGGATGGCTGATAATCCCAGGTGAATAAAAGAGACTGAAAGGATTAGCAACAACCCTAGGTGGGTATCTCTGGTATCTGTGAGATTCTCAGTGGTCAGGGCAGGAGCGCTGCCCTCCGTGCTGCTGCCAGAGAGCAAGGTGACATTAAGTGCAGTGGAAATGCAACAGATCCAAAACCAATAAAAGGGAGCATGGGTTGAATGCAGGTACAATGAACTTACCCCCATCACTGCCACGGGAAGTCACACAGGGCTTAACACTATCAAACAAGAATATTTCTGAGGATATCTAGACAGTGACAAAAATAATACCAAGAGGGAAAATTATGGTGTGATTACTCAGGATCCTTCTCTAGGGCATGAGCCAAGTTCTAATGGCTAGAAATCAAGGTGCAACATACAAGGAAAAGATGAGGGAGTGCAGACAACCTCACAGCAGCCTCTTTTGGATCCCTCACATCACTCTGAAGCTTTTTCTACCACCCACTGTCAGATTCACACCGAATTGATGTGAGCATCCATCCCTGTGGCTCTTCTTTTGAGCCTTTGTATGTAAAAAATCCTGTAACAGTTTCAGCCCTTAAATAAATGCCCTGAATTTAAATTTCAAGCTCCAGCTTCTCCTGCAATTAATGGGTGCTGCTTGGAGCACAGTGCTGCATTAGGAAAGGTTGGCTTGATATGGTAAAATTAGCCCAGAGAGACAACATCCATGTCTATAATATACTCTGAAATGCTTTCTAAATACCCTGTTCCACTTCATGCCAATTAAAGTGAGATCTTAACTATGTCCTGAGCTACAGAGCAAAAAACATCAGCTCAGGGGGGTCTGTATCTTTATGTGTGGTCCAGGTTTTCACATCTCTATCTGTACTCAAACTTTTCCTGGATCTGTTAAGGTGAGATGTCTTTCAGTTCTTTTTCTAATCTTGGCATCGTTCTGCCTAAAAATTGCTGACAGACAGATGTCATGGAAGACACCAGGACAGAGGAGGCTGAAATACCAAACTCCTTGTAGGGAGAAAAACACCACAGGCAACAAGACAAGCAGGAAATCCAAAGTAAATGCAGAAATTCAAATCCCAAAGAGGGGAAAAAAAAATCACTTTCAATGGCACTGTGCAGCCCTAGAATCTTTGTGCAAGAATGGATGGCTCACCAGTTTGAGTTTGGGACCATGTTTTGTACCCATGCTCTTTGCACAGAACACTTGCTCACATCTCTCTCTCCCTTCCAGGAAGGACAAGTGATGCAAACATCTGGCAGGTGACCCTGCCTACAGCCCACATTACAAAATGTCACAACAGAAGCACAAAAAATTACTGCTGCACTTCAAATCAGGTGTCTCTGATGCCAGTGGCTGGGACAGCACAAAGGCTGGGGAAATCTGAACTCTGAGGAATAAATTCCCCTATTTTCTAGCAGGAAATCTTTCTATGACAGAGTAATTTGCCCATGAGACTCCTAGTGGGAAACAAGCCTGAAAAAATCAGCATCTGGGGATTTTAGCTGTCTTGGTCTAACTGGGAAAGCAGACAGGAAAACAAAGACGATTTACTTTTTTGTTTCCTGTGGAAAAAAAAGGACACCCAAGCAGAAAGTCAGAGGAACCACCTTCCCTTTTTTTCTTTTCTCTTCTTATTATATATTTCTTTTCTTTTCCTATGTATGTGATAGTTACAGGAAGCTGATTGAAGATGTTTTATAGTGCATGTCAGGAAATACTAATATCATCTTTTAATTACCATTCAACACCCTGAATGCTTTTACAGGATGTGTTGAGGGGGAGAGCTTTATAGATAAAATGAGTAATAGAGCACCTTTCAGTACCTAAGGCTTTTGGAGTGCTGAGCAGAAAATTAAATTCCAAAAACAAAACCAAAAAAATCAATATTTCTAATGCAAATGCTTTGCTTCTAACTATTCTGAATCGTCCCTCATTTCTTAGTATTTTGTTTTTCTTAAATGGTCTCCCTGGAGACAAGTGATTGCATGAGGTTCAGGGCTTTTCCTTAAAATAGAAGAAATTGTAAGTTTTTAACTCCTGGTTCCTATGAAGAAAAACCTGAACAATAGTTCTAACAGCCCAAAAGCTGATGAAAAGAAGCCCCATTCTTTGTGCCCCGTATTTGTTGTCTCCATTCTCTAAGCTCATCTCATGTATTTGGACACCTGCCAGATGAGATATGAATATTCATTGCAAATTACCAAAATGCAAAGTAAAATAAGTGTCTGGGCATTAGACTGGCTAAATTCGGGTGAGTATTCCTGGGGTTTGTTGAGCACCCATGCAGAAACCCTGGTGCCGGGGCTGCAGTGAGCAGCCACCCCCCAGCACACAGGTCAACCCATGGTCACTGATTTCCAGAGATTTTGTGTCAGCCACAGCTACAAACTCCTTGGTGCTGACTGTGCCTTTAAACTTTATTCCTACTGCAGAAGGTATTGCCATTGATTGATTAAAATCTTGGCTCACCAGCCCAGGCTTACTGCTCTGCCCCACGGCAGTGGCTGTGATAATGACTGCTTCAGCTCCCCACAAAGAAAAGTGCATTTGTCTCTGAGTGGAGGAGAGAAAATAACATATTTCCCCCAATGAACAGCAATCCCCATTGATTTCTAATAATCAGAGGGCTTTCTTTGGTCCAGCAGCATGTTGTAAAGCAAAGTTTATAATGTTGAAACAGCGCTTGCTGGCAGATTTCTTCCTAATTTTTTGCCTAAGTGAAGTGCAGAGACCAATTTCCCATTTTACTGTTACCTTCAATAAAAATTAGCATTTAACTTGTCACAAGGAGCTATCTCTCATGCCAAGCAGTGTCACAATGTTGAAAACTCTGCACTAGTATGTTTCTGTTAGCTTTTTTCCAGCAGCAGGGCAGTTCCCAGAATAAAAGAGCCAAGATCCAATTCCTTGTAATTATTGACAGACAAAACGCATGTGCTTAACCAAAAGGCAGGCACAGAAATACAGCCCAGGGCCAAGTTTAATGGTCTATTGGTGATAGTCTGCAACAAATGGACATTTGAGGGATCTGTGCACTGCCTGTGAAATGAATGAAAATGGCTTTTTAATTATGCATCAGCTGTAGAAGTTGTTTGCAGCCAAGCCACTTTTAAGACGGATGTTGGGAAGATCAAGATGAGAGTTTTCGTCCTGGGAGCTCTTGGGCTTGGTTGAAACTGTCTTGCCACTTAGGCAAAGCCTTTTCTGGTGGTTGCAGCTGAGGGGTTTGGATCTGCTGCCCCTGTCACCTCCACGTGGATGAGCTTTTTGCTCCTCTCCTCCCCCCAGCTGTCCCTCTCCTCCGTGGCTGTGAAGAATGATTCCTCCAAGGTCCCTGCAGCTCCACAAGCTGCACAGCTCCTGCTCAGGTGGTTGTGTTGACTTTGGGGAAGGTCAGCTGGATGTTCTCACTGTGGCCCATAACAGCAACTGCTGGATTAAGACCAGGCACCCAAACCTGCCCCCCCAAATCACATTGCCCACCCTGCAGTGCCAGAACCGGCTACTTTAAATATGTGTATTATGAAATGCACACCAGATCTTTTGACACTGCAATTAGCAGTGTGTGGGCAATGTGGGTGGGACCCACCTCACCCAATTTCAGCCTCTTAACACAGAGGTGTCACCCATGTGGGCTTTCCCTGTCATCAGCAGAGACAGGCAAGCCTAGCCAGAGGCTGATCCATCACACAGCTGCAGGTTGGGTGTGGTGAGCTGGCTTCTGGGAGCAGGGATCACTCCACAGATTTTGGTGGAAGTCTGGACACCCAGCTGCAGCCAGACATACAATTCTGAGACAGTGAGGGGAGAGAAAACCCACTCCATGTACCTGTCACAGTGAACCTTCAATCAGCAAGATTCATGAGTGTTGACAGGCACAATTGTCTGAGGGAATTTTTTGGCTCCGTGACATCTCAGAATTGCACCCCCTTGCATCCCATTCCCCTGCTGACTCCGTAGCACCTGAACCAAATAGAGCCAAGGGTAAGAAACATTTGAATTGGTAGGTACTGTGTTTCTGGGCATTGTGTGACCATCTCAGGCTTGCTAAAATATGGACTTGGATAACCCTGATGATGGGTTGGTGGATAAACAGTTTCCTCCATCATTTACAACCCTTTCATTTTTTACAATCTGCAATATCAAACAGTTCTGAAAGTATGACTTAATTTATCTTCAATGGGAAGATCAGGAATCAGAAATAGATCATAACATATGACCATTACTCAGGAAAAAACTTTCTTTGACCTGACCAAACTGAATTAAGGACCTCAAGATTTGGTTCTTGTGAATAAAGTGCAATGGAAACAACTGTGGCTGAACTAATGAGATAAAGATTACCCTCTCAGAGGGCTTTAAATGAAAAAAAAAAAAAAGAAAGAAAGAAAAAAAAAAAAGTCTTCATTCCTGTACAAATGGGGCTTCTTTGTATAAGCCCATTGACTTTTTGAGTCATTTTGAGGGATTTTGTAGGTTTCTGAAGGATTTTCTCATGAAAAAAAAACCCCAAGTCTCTGACAGAAAACTATTTAATCACTTTTCATCCAAAATGTTCCGTAAACCTCTACTCTAGGGTGAAAATAGGCATGAAAAAAACCCAAACCACCAACCAAACAGGGATAACGACATCTTCTAAATGAAGTGACACCTTGTGTAGACTTTTGCTCTCAGGTTGTTTGAAAATTTTGTCAAAACTGTAAGATTCTGAGAAGTGCTCAGGCTTGACTGAAATCCACACCACTGAAAGAATGGTAAAACTCCAACTGACATTAAGAGGAACGGGATTAGGCCAAAACTGAGTATTTCTGAATATCCCACACCACTAGTCTTATCAGTAATGTCTGAAGGGAATGTGGCAGATGCTCACAATTCAGATTCACTTCAGATGTAGATCCCAAACTTAACATAATGAACTTGATTAGTTCCAAGAAAATATAATTAGGACATGTATATAGGCATTAAGCCATTCTGATGAAAGAAATATTTTTCAGCCTTATGAAGAACAAGTCATAACAGACTAGTGCAGGTTTAAAAATCTCAATATGATTAATGAATGGGATTGTACTTCTCTCCATAAGCAGAACAGTAAATTAATTCACTGATGAATAGTCAGAGGACAAAAATTACCCAAACATCTTGTACCTTCAAGTGCAGTAAAACTTTGCAGCCCTGCAGCTGCTTGAAGCAGCTTTCCATTTAAACCATGTTTAAGTGTATATAACTTAAAAACGGAAGACACCCTTTTAAGCTGAATTCATTACATTGATAGAACTATATTTATAGCCTTCAGATCTCAAGGATTAAAATATTATTTCTATATTAGAAAACAATCTGAACTTTCCAGATGTTATTTTGCAAGTTTTAGCCTTACCTCTGATAGTCTTAAGGAGCAGACAGGCTGCTTAAGGCATTCTTCCTTGAAATCAGAGACAGCACAGCAGCCCATCCAACACGGCGAGTGAAAAGCTCTGTAAAGTCATTCCTAGGTTTAAAGCATTGCTTTGCATCTGGCCATTCAAAGAAAGCAATGGGACTAAGGGATTTTAAAGCTGTTGACTACAAAACCCAGTGAACGTAGCTTTCTGCAGTTGGCAGTGGGGAACAAAAGAAGAGCTACACTCCAACTGGTTCCAGGAATTCAGCCCAGACTTTGACAGACTTTCAAGGACTTAAAAGAGAGGAATGGGAAGGGAGAGCAGTTGGATGTGAGACATCCAAAGGACTTTCTGACCCGGAAGGATTTCTTTAAGCTGGAATAACCATTCTGCGGTAGGCTTTGACAAATGCATTTAAATAAACAAGATGGGTAAAAGAAGTTACACTTTATACCATTTTCTGGAGACAAAAGGACAGCCCAGCAGGAAGAAAGACTATCTGTTAGTTTGTCATGGCTGATTCTCTTCAACTCACAAAGTCTTGGTAATTGGGTGGGATTAAGAGAAGTTCAGTACATTCCTGATTTTTGTATAGCAGTGATAAGTATGTTCATGATATTCTTGGAAACTCTCACCATTTTACGTGTTCAAAGCTTTGTATAAACAACACTTAATTAACAGTTGCTAAACAGGGCTTTATTCAGGTGCTTCTGATATACCTTTGAAGGGTACATAAGTACTTAGATTGTATACTGTGAAAGTATTTGATACATTTGTTCCTTTCAATTAAGCTTTTCGTGTTTACATACATGATACAAGGTCACAAAATTTCACAGGTGCTGGTATGGAGAGGAACCACGGGGCCCAAGGGGATATGGAGAGCTGGAACAGGATGAAGCTGGAAAGGAAAATTAGACAGGTATCAGACAGTGTTTGCTACTGACTGAAAACTGGAGGAGTCCTGAGTGTGCTCTGGGCTGTATTTATGGCAGGAGACGTGCTGGCCAGAACGATGCATGAGAAAGAGCGAGGGAAGCAAGGGAATTTCAGAGACACGTCCCAGAAATGCCATGGAAATATAAGTTCTAGTCCAAAGGACATCAAAGTCAATGGAAAGATTCCTACTGAATGCAGAGAGCTCTGGATCCCAGGTTTCCCAAGGGAAATCGTGAAGGTGCCATTTCTGGCTCACTTTAAAGTAGGAAAAAAAAAAAAAAAAAAAGGTAGAAGAGTTGTCTGCTAAAGGGGTTGTCTGTTAAAGGGGTCACAAGCAGTGTCTGAATTCTGCTGTTGCACAGCCCAGTGGTCAAGGACCTGGTCCATCCCAGCCTTCCTTCTTTATTTTTTTGATTTTCATTAAAACTGATAGATGCACTGAAGTCCAGCCAGAGCTACTAACCTAGTAACAACCTAGTAACAGCTGATAAAGTCAGTTCTTTCCAAAAATTGGTCATAAAAGGCTATTACAGCAGACAGAGCAAATGGCCTGAGAACAATGACTATCGCCTGTAAGTGTAGTCTTTAAATAATGATACCAAGGCCACATCTGTCACAAAAAGGACAATTCTACTGCTGTCTTTTGTCTGCCATTGTCTTCTGCATTTGGTTCACTGAACAAGAGAGGAAAGTTTACATGGTTGTTAGAAATGACTGGAAATGCCCAGGGACTGTGGTCTTTACTCTAGATTTTCATTCTTCCCATAACATATTTTTCAGAGATAATCTGATTTAGGGAGGAGACATAGTTTTGTCTCCAGTGTTTCCCCAGAGATTCTGACCTCTTCAGCTCCTGGATTCCACCCCTCTGACCACCATAAATATGAAGACTATCCACTGAGTGCAGTGGTGTATTTAGCCACACTCATTTACAAAGCTTTTTTCCACCCTGTTTCCAGTTTCCAGCATTCCCTCTGATCTTTTTCCTACACTGAAATATCTTCCCAAGTTATTTTTTTTCCTCCAGTCTGTCCAGCAATCCCCCAAAGTCTGCCCTCATACACTTACCATGGGAGTTTCTGTAGGACACTCAACTTACTAAAATGTGTGGAATTTCTTGGTCCTACTAGTTAGAACATGATTTGGTCTTCATTCAAAGTGAAAGGCAAATATTTGTCTGGCAAGGTGACTCTAAGCATTTACTGCGTGTTACTTATCCAGTTGAGTCTTGGCAGTTCTTCCTACCTTGCACAGACTGACTCTCCTCTCTCGAGTTTTTTATGCTCAAGTGAAGCTCCTCCTGACTCTCTCTGCTGCTGAGACAAGCAGGGCTAATTTTCATTCTCTCAGTGTGGGGTGGAACGCTGCATTGCCATTCATGCCTTCCCCAGCTGAAGCACAAATATCAGCCCTTCCCCTACCCACAAAAATAAATGTGTTAAAGACCAAGACTCGCCCAGGCAGGACAGTATGGAGCCCATATAAGTCCTTTACTGGATAGACAAAACCAAGTCCTAAAATGGGATAAACTTTCATCTTGTTCTTCATGAGGGTAGAGCAGCCATTTCTCTCTGTGGGATCTCACATGAAGAAATTAGTTCTTGTGAATGTTTCACTCCCTCCACCCTGGTGAAGGACACTTGCTGGCATGTTTCCAACCATGCTAGAAGATTACTGAAGCCTCCTGGAGGTGAGCCAAGCCATGTCACATCCATGGGGCCCACTTTGCATTTTTGGCTTGTATGTGATTTTTGTTTTCAGCTATGGTGGATAAAGTTTTCAAGTATATGATTCATTGGTGCTCTGTGTCAAGCCTACAAATCTTTGCTTCTGAAAGTCTTCCCTTGCTCTTAAATTATATGCCAGCCAAGGCTAGAAAGGCAGAATTGTCATTCAGAGGCCTGCATATGGCTCAAGTGAAAATCGCTTAGTAGGGGGTGATGTGACTTTATGATACCTATGCTGTCAGCTGAGGAGGGCTTTTTATAGTTAAATGTGATGACAACTGCACCCTATTTATACCAATGAACTTAGGCATATCAAAATAGTAACATCAAGAGGAATATCCTGGGCAAAGGAATTGCACTGCTCAGTTTACGCTTTTAAATAAATATTTCTTTAGCTTAAAATTGATCACTGCCTACAAACATTGCAGAAGTATTTTGTGGCTTTGACTCCACCCTGAAAACAAGAGGAGGTTTGGGGCTTGGCTCATTCAGGTTTATGGGACAAACCAAGCAGATGTGGATAGAGGTTGCCATCCCTACAACCAAACATCCACAGTACCAGTGGACATTTCCCTCTGTCTCCAGGGAAATTTGAGCAGCAAACAACCAGCAAGGGAAGAAAACTTGTAATTTAGTGGTTTGCATTGCTCCTACCATTATTTTTATTTTTAATATTACTAGGAAGGGGGTCCAGTGCCTCAGCCCTCCAAAATTTTGGACTGCCCCTTCTAAGCCAGGACAAGCATATTTTCACCAGCCGAGTGCAGGGTGGAAGGAGTGTAGCTGGAAGCCAGGCATCCCCTTTGTACCATGGAATTTTTGGGGGTGTCTTTAGGCCGTGCTGAAAGGAGAAGCAGCATTCCCCAGCTCTCAGCTTTCACCCTCCTCCTGAGAGGCTCCTGAGCAGCTGAGCACGGCAGAGCAGTGCAGAGATTTTAGACACAATTTATTTAATGGACTGAGCAGGCTGGCAGGACCAGCATGCTTCTACCCACAGTCCCAGAGGAGTTACTCACTGCTCAGCCCACTTAGCTCCCTGCTGTGGGAAGATTCACCTTCAGAGGGTAGGCAAGGCTTGCCTGTGTTGCTGAAACAAAATTCAACTTTTAATAGCCACGTTTGCTCTTTTGCACCCTGTGGTATGATTACCAGAATTTAGTCTGCTCCCAAATCCCCCTTCCCACCAGTTCCCACAGCTTTGGAACAGTTTAGAGGTCACTCTGCATTTTGCTCTGTAGCCCTAATTACTACTCAGCACTATAATTGATACGTTAAAGCCTATTAAAGTATGGAGCCGAGCCACTGCTTTACAGTCACTGCACTTGTAATGCCAAAAATCACTTACAGTTTGTTTCTGTGCTTCATTTCAGCTACTTTTAAATAAATGTCTCTCCCCAGGACCTGGACGATGCGAAAGGGATTTAGTCTCAGAGTGTGAAAGTTGCAGCCTGCAGCACCAGAAAAATAAAGCGTTCTTACAAAGCTTTCAAATGGATTTTCATTCAAATGGTGCCAAACTCAAGATTGCTTCAGCCAAAAGTAAATTATAAGCCAGACATTATCAAAGAAAATCACTGTAGTACATTCCAGTTCATTTCACTGTACAGCAAGGATTTGAATGCAGAGGTGCAGGCCCTCGTTCACATTTTCATTTTTGCTAGGCAAGCTCACACACCAGAGCAAACTGTATTTATACATGTATACTTTAACTATCGCTTCTGTTATTTATTATGACAGAGGATGCCTTCAGGACATTCTTGAGGGGATGAGCTGTCCGGCATGCATATAAAAACGAAGCAGCAAAATCAAGTACAATTAAACTTAGCAGAGCTATTAAAAGCCTTAGACACCCAGCAGTCGGGCAGGGCTACTGCAGGACATTTCTAAAAGCTTATGAATACTGGATAAGAGGGGAAGGGGCTGCCAAATGCTAAGGTGGAATGTGTGCTCTTGCATATAATTTCAAAAGAAACACTGGGAAACAGGGAAAGCAAGAGAGCTCAAACTGTGCCTTGTGTCAGGGCAACTTGTGTCAGAGCAAAGAATAACAAGGAGAAAATACAAATGCTGAGATAAATATAGCTGCAGTTTATTAGAGAACAGCATTTTCAAAATCTAAGAAATGGAGGGATATCTCCAGGAAAATTCCACAAATACAGAAGGATTTAAACAAACTCTACCTGTTTCAAAAGAATTAAATATTCTGCAGCTAAGACCATGCTGAGAAAACCAAGTGAAACTGAACTCTTTATAAGACCTTTTAAAAAATAGTTTGGCCAAAGTTTCAAAGGCATCTCAAAAGTCACTTCTATTCAGGCATAGAAATAGGCACACACAGGCTCACAGGGTTTGTTCTCCCATTAGGTTTGTTTCTTCCATCTGAGTCCTTTAAGGAGGCATTACAGACCTGGAAATAAATCCCCTCCATTTGCCCCACAAGACTGTCAAGTGCTCCAGGTAAGTTGTGGACTTGTCTTCCCAGCCTCAGGACAAACCTGGACTGACACCCCACAAGATCCAGAGCTTCAGAGGAGCTCAGCTTCATTCCTGCCAAGCATCTGCTTGGATTTCTCCAGTGCCAAACTCAAGAGAGACAGAGACAGAGGGGACAGACAGAAATTAGTATCTAAAATCAGTGGGGACTAAGGGGTCTGACACTTGAGACAGCAGGAGGTTGGACTTCCCAGCACTGTGTGACTCAATCCCTGTAGCTCTCAGCTCCCCAGGGTTCAGCACATGGGAATCTGCATCATCTTTCAATCAGGACCTGGATTTGGCTGTCATGGAGGAGAACCTGGGAAGGGCAAAAGTTCTACAACAGCTGTACCTTGCAATGCATGAGGAACTGCCCCACTTAGAGCCAGCAGTGACACCAAGGAGGCAACACCCAGAAAAGACCATTTCTAGAAAGGGAAGCCCCACGGAGGAGGGCATGTGAGGGATGTGTGGAGCCAGGGTGACCCCTGTATAAGGGGACAGTTGGGCACCACCCTCCTCCATGCCCAGCCCTCAGCAGACTTCCCCCCCTTGACCACTTCTTTCCTCCGTGTTTGCAGATGCAGTGTGGGACCACATGCTGGATTTAACCTGACAGGACATTCCCAGTGGCAAAATTATGCCCGGACAACCTCAGCCCCTTCATATCTGACTACATTCCAGGTGAGATTCTCTACAGCTGTATTACATACCCAAATTCTGCATATCACACTCACGTCTCTGATAAGGAACCAGCAGCTTCTGCAACCCTTGCCTTTGGATGGAACCAGTACATTATGACAGTTTGACTCTCAATAAAATCTCCCTACCCCTGGCACACTTGGGACACGGTCTGAGTGCTCTCCCACCTCCTGAAGAAGAGGATTTTATTCTGGATCCATGTGAAGAAGAGGTGGAGTTCAGCTGGTGGGATGCAGATCAGCTTTCTGAAGATGAACATTAATAGTGTTTGAATACACAACTCTCAGCCTACTGGGAGAGTAGGTGCCATCACAGCTCTGGGAGAGCACTGGACTGACAAACTGCAGTAGGAGCCTCATCCATCACCCTGCTGCACGGGAGCTCTGAGCCAGCCTCAGCCAAAGTCAATAAAGTGCCACAAAGATTCAGGATAAATTTCAAATGGAACAACAGTAATTGTGTCTGTCACCCTCTGGAGATGTAGAGAAAAAACTCTGGCACTGCTCAGGGACCTTTAAGCTCCAGGGCAGAATGGCCATGGAAAATCCTCGAGCTGGATGAGATTGTCCCAAGGAGCTACTGCAGAGCCAGTGGGCAGGATCTCCAAACAATTTGTTCCATTTGAGATACACTGAGAGACTTTTCCATTATTACTTCCAAGCCGGACAAGAACAAGTCTTTTCCTGCCATCTGAAATACATCCTACTAGTGTAATACTGGTTTAAGGAAAGAAAGGGAAAAAAGAAACCAATTTTTAAATTACTGAAGTTAAGCCATGCCCAGGAAACATTTTGGAAAATGAATTTTGTCATGGGAACACTGAAGCATAGATGGGTGCTTTTAACCAAGAGGATGATTGCTGTGCTAAGCTGGCTCTCTTTGTGCTCCTCAAATGGGCTATGGATTACAAAATTAGTAGTCAATAATAAAATGTCAAAGGGTGAAGGAAGTGCAGGTTCCCCCCACATAGCTAGGTCCCTGTTTGGGAGTTTCCGAGCAGTTTTCCACATCCATTTGCTATTCAGCCATGCTGCCAAAACGGCCAATAAATGGAGCAGTCATAGCTGTGCTTTTTGTGCTATTCATCCCCGGGCCCTCCACGTCGGACAGACGCAGCTCATTCATCTCCCGAGGCCACCAAGCAGAGGCTGGGTGCTGAAGGCATCCGGCCCCTGCTGACTTGGCTCAGGTCTTCCCCACCATGACGGTCTCCACACACCCTTGGAGCTGCTCCCTCGATGAAATTTGTGCTCCTTTCTTCCGACGGATGAAACAGAACTGCAATTGTCAAGGAAATGCTCGCAGTGATCTAATAGGTCATTCCTATCTTTAACTTCTATCATTCAAAATAGAAGGAAATCATTTTCCAATCGTTTGAAAGTTCGCATTGTGAGCAAAATAAAGCAAAGTTCACCAACCTTTCATTTGCTTTGTGAGTTTTTCCTTTTATGGGTATTTAAAGAAATCAGATGTGACAATTCTGGATAATTAAATTCTTTAAGAAAGGTCAAAAAGCTCCCCAAAATAGAGAAAATATAACGTTTCCAAAAGGCTGCTAAATCATTTCCAGTAGATTTTGAAATAATAATAAATTTTTTTAAAACCCTCTGTTTCTCTGCCAAGTGCCACCAAACAAATCCGTATTAAAGCCAGAATCCTCTCATACAGACTAGTGCTGCGCACTAGAAAGATAAGTTTCCTGATCTGAAAATTAATCTGAGTCATGTCTGCATTTTAGCATTTGTGAGGAGCACTTTTGTAATACTGTTAATTCCCTGATTAGTCTGACAGGACTTTTTTTCCCAGATAAAGGGATTCTGTAACGCAGCAGACATTACCACATTGTCTTTGTGCTGTTGTAACTGCAGAGGGGAGGAATTGCAGGCTGGGATTTTCAAGGGCACATGAGCCATTCGGTTCCAGCTGAAACTCCACAGAACTGGGCATCTACCCCGGCCTGTAACCATCAGGCTCCAGCTCTCCAAAACGTACAGCAGGGATTTCAGCCCCTTCTGGCACAGATTCCTGAGCTAACCTCACCTCTTACGTTAATAATATCAAGATTTTCCTTCTCCAGCAGAGAGTGGGGCTGGATGAAATTCAGCTCTGGCTTGCTAAACCCTGTTTTGAGAGCTCACATGAGACTCTCCTCCTAGAAGAACGGAGAGAGTCTTTTCAGCCTCTGGCTATTATGCACATCACAGCAGGTGAAAGCATTGTCTACAGCTCCTTCCTTGTTTCCTGTGCAAACTTTCACTGCATCATTTCTCTGGTGACTTAAGGCATGGCGAGGGGTGGGAGAAGGGAGGAGGACAAAAGGACTGACAGATGCTTTGGAAAAGTTTCAGTGTTGGCACCTTGAAACTTAATGTTTGTGTGTGTGTGAGCACCTCCATGAGGAATAGACAAAGCCTGCCTTAAGAACTTACTGGGAATGCAGTGAACCAGTGACACAACTTTGCTTCATGCTAGCTTCTTATACTGTCAATCCTAGAAAAATAAAGTAACATCAGAACTGTCTGGCCCTGAGTCAAAAGCAGCTCTGTCTTTAGGGCTACATGGTCATGTTGTGTCCTGGTCATCCAGATGTGGCTGACATTACCAGAGAAAAATGAAAAACTAGAACAAAAGACACAGGCAGACCTATCCCCACACATGGGAAGGGTAAATCAGCTCTCAGCCCAGCTGCCTCCAAACACTGATTATTGCTACAACTTTCTGAAAGCCGATGGTCACTAAGGACATTGAGCAACGTGGTGCCTCCTTTGCAACACAGCATCTCTGGGCCAAGGGCTGCGTTTTGGGCTGCAAGCATCTGAGGTCTGCTCATTGCTCTGACCATTACCCACTCACTGCCCTCACTATCACCCACTCAGTGCTCTCCCTAGTAACTACTCATGTCAGGGCAGCTCACAGGCACAAAGGGAAGGGACCCACTGAGCCTTGGAGATGACAGCTCCTCACCCCCATAACCAGCCTGAATGACAAGTGGGAGAGAGAGAATTTACCAGTGTCCTAATCAGTTACCCTGCAATGGAAAATTGATACTTGCTCCCCATCTATGCATCTTTTGAAGTGTTTTTCCCTAATCCCCCTCTGGTTATCAGTAGCCAACTAGCTTGGCTGCACCTACAGCCACACAGTAAATGCCTGATGCAGTCACTGAAGCCAAGGTTTGTCTCTGAGTACCCTCCCACAAGGAATTCAGCTATGGCAATAACTGCTTAACAGTGTAGATGGTTATGAGGAATGGTTTAGATGGTTATTCTGAATGGTTTATTCAGTTATGGAAATCTGCTTAATAGCAAACTGGCTTAGACCAACATCTGCACGGCTGAGATGGGCTCCTGCTTGCCCTGAGGAGGCCAAAGGGAACGTACCTGAGCAGTGACTCAGCAATAATTTCATCACAGATATTCATTAACTGCATGCTGGGGAGCCACTGGTGATGTCAGAGGTGCTCACAGTGATTGTCAGTATTGGCACAGCACAGCACTGCTGCTCTTTGATTTCCTGCTCCTCCACCTGCCTCTCCCAGGAGGTTTCTGGGTGTGATTTGTGCTCTCTGCCCCAGATATTGCAGGAGAACAGTTGCAGATGTTTCAGCATCTTTTTTCTTCTTCTTTTTTTTTTTTTTTTAAATGATGCTAAGTTTCCTACTGTGAGTAGATCATAAAAATACAGACAAGCTCTCACTTAGTAGGACACCTACAAATTCACCCTCTGCCTAAATATTTTTGGAAATATTATTGGCTCAGCGGGGAATTAGAAATGAATAGAGGAAATTTATTGAAACATTCACAATACCTGATAGATAAATAGGCCACACAAACCCAGTTCAATTGGTTAATTCTGTCTTTCCATTACACAAAAAGCTTATGTAATAATCCATTCTTTTCATAATCCTATAAATATATATTTTTCTTGATATAAATTATTTTTATTGGGTCAACAGGAATTTAGCCATGGATTTAAAGTAAAGGACAATTAGACCTAAATACAATAAAGTCCTAGGAAATGCAGCAATATCTTGCTCTTTAAATTACAGCTTTATATAAAACAAAATAAAAAGGTTTGTGCCAAATCAGATGATCTCAGTACAAAAATGCAAAAAAAAAAAAAAAAAAGAAAATATTTAAAAGGAAGTAGACCCCTGGGAAGACAAAACTGCAGTATATTAAGAGAACAACAACAGGATTGGCACAAAATAGGAAATTTTAAATATAGACCAGTGGTTCTCAGCCTCTTCTGTATCACGATCCCATACTTCAAGGGAGAAAAATTTGGGACCTTATCTATATAGCCATCAAGAAAAGATGGGTATTCCCTACAGATGGAGAACCTCAGATCCCACACAGAGGATAAGGAACCAAACTCGCTTGGAAATTCAGAAGCAGTTCCAAACATCCTTTTGCAGGATTTAACTAGGTAATTTCTTAATCATTAACAATAATCTCTCACCCAGTCTACAACTGTTGATGCTCAAATATGTTAATACCAGAAAATAGGACCCTAAACTTTTTAGTTATCTTGGGAAATATTAATCTCAGATCTCAAGACCTATTTTCAAAAGAGAGTTGGAAATCAGGACTGCCTTGCTGAAAAGATAATCAGCAGCTGAGAGCAGCCCAAGGCTTTGTGCCGTGGCTCAGGTTTCAAAGTCCATGAGAATCTGGCTGATGACTCCCTGTGCCTCTCCAAGTCACATCATCAGCCACCTAAAGCAGTGAGGACCCTACACACCGGTTTATCACCAAAGCAACCTCATCAACCAAGATTTATCTCAGCAACTTCTTTCACTTCCTTGCCTTGGTCTCATCCTGGCCTCAACAGCAGAGGCAGCTGCTGACTTGCACCCTCTGGGGACCTCTTTCCTTCCATTCTGGAAAGTGGCTCTGAAAATATCTCCAGGTGGTTGTTCCTCTATATTGTTAGCAATTTGCTGATGAAAATGAGGCTGATACAGCCACCAGCATAAGCACAAATATGTTCATAGGGAGTCATATTCCACGACCAAACACTGAGCTTACTGGGAATCTTCCTGCTGTGTTCTGTTTAAAATGTGACCTGAGCCCTTGGTGCCAACTTGTGTTCTTTGTTCCTCACAGCTCGTGGTCTCCTGCCTGAGCCCAGCTCATGCCCATGGCAGGGCTGTGGCATTGATGGCTTCCTGGTACTCTTTCTGGCTTTGGCTTTGGTTCCAAGAAAAGGAGCAGAGGTCAGCTGGAGAGTGTCACTGACAGTAACCATCTCACCCAAGGGGAAGGTGATCGTGAATCCACTCTGTACCTTAGTTCAGATTTCACTTCACTTATCCCTTGTTTCTTTTAACAGGCATGGAGGGTTTCAGTTAAAAAGCTATAAAATGCCATGGGTTTGTTAACTGAAAATATTTTATGGCAGTATCCTCATCTAAAATATCAGACATATTCTCCTCAGTGGTCTTACACAACTAACTGAAATGTCCAGTGAATACAAAAAATACAAAACAAATACTTCACATTCAGAGAAAGTAGATATGCATTTTGATCTTCATGATCCAGAACTAATAACATATGTATCACTCAAACATCATAGCTGTCCTCCTACATGGGGAATGGCCAAAGACATTAAATGCACCTTGCTCCCCAGTGGAGTTCAGTGAGCCAGTGCCACCTTTTCTCTCTTCTTTTTTTGGAAGAGGTGTTGGTGGGTTTAGCTGGACTGGAAACAAAATCCCTTGCTAGCAAGAGAAATTCTGCAAAGACTTTCCTTGTGCCTGGCCACAATGCAGAGAGAGAATGTGACTGTCTCTATGTGAGGCTTCTCAGAAGTGTTCCGGCTTATCAAGAGGGCATGGCACAGAAATGAGAACTTCAGCAAAAAAACCAGAAAAGATCATCGAAATGTCGGGAAGACCCCACACACGCACAGACAGGACAAAAAGGACTTTCATGCACACAATGACTTTTTTCTTGTCTCTGACTCAGATGGCCAAACACAGAGAAAATTCTCTCTGTCTGGCCAGACTTGGGTGGGCTCTGTCTCCTCCCAAAGAGGGAAATGTTTATGAAGGAGCAGAACTTAATGGTGTCTCTATGAGGTGTTTGAATGAACCTGACTTAGGGACAGCTGGGGAGAGATTCAACAACCTTCCATGTAATGTTGGTGAGACCCAGGGCTGCTTCTTTTTCCATGAACCGTTTCAGGCAGATAGCAGGAACCAGGTGTTTCTGTTGCTTGGCTCATCACTGCTCCAAGGAACATTCCTGGCATTTCTGCTTCCTCCTGCAGGCTGGGTATGCAGGAAGCACCCGCTGTACCCTGTCCAAACACCTGCCTCGGCTGAGGCCTCACTCTACCACTCTTTGTGACAGTCTTCCCAGGCTGCCCTGTGTGGCATGGGGCTGATGAAGATCTGGGCCCTGGCCTCTTGGCTTCAAGCAGCCCAGGACATGACACGTGAGGGCCTTGCCTTCTCATTTTTTCTTCCTCACTCCACTGTTCCACGGTGTCCAAGCCATACCAGGATGAACAAGTTGATGAAGGAGTCCACTGGAGGGCTGGGGACTACCTGACCTTGGGTTTTACTTCCTGCTGCCACAGAGGTTGTGACATCTTACACCACTTGGATATGATTCAGCAAAAGATGCCTGTGACCCTCCTGAACACAGCCAGGACTGATGAAAATAAGGCACTTGTGTTCTCAGTTTTTAAGCTGCACTTCTCCCTGAGATCATGATATGGCTGACCAGGTTTTCTAATTTATGTCTCATCAGAATCAGAAGAGAAATCTAAGCAAATATGAATAAATTATAGTCAGCACTCTTAGCTAGCCTGTGAACTGTTAATGATTTTCTGTTGCTCTGTTATATTCATTCATCCATGAGGTGCTTTTGTGGCATTACAATAGAGCCTCCCTGTTCTGTGCTACTGCAGAGCAGCCTCTCCACTGCATTTATATAATTCGTATCAGTAAAATTTTCATGTGTGCTAATACATGAGACAGCCAGAGATAAGAAAGAAAGTTTGCTCAGGGGGAGGAAAAATACCATCGGCACCAGACTTAGCTGTTTCACTTAATAGCTTTCCTGGAATATACCCATCTTGCCAATAGGAGATAGTAGCTTCAGCAAAGCCATTTCCTTCACACAACATATGGGACCGCAGAGTGTGCGGAAGATGGATTCTTAGAGCTACCTTTGGAAATGTAATAGGATCGCCTGGCTCAGCCACGCTGCCTGCTACCCATTTAATAGCAAAAGAATGAAATGCATCTGTGTGGATCTGCTTCCACTGGGGTAAATGCTTTTTCTGCAGCTACCAGTTTAATCACACCACGCACAGGGCTCTGCTCCTCACTGAGAGGTCCCAACCACCCCACGGCTGATCTGTCACGGGGCAGAATCCCTGGCATCAACTGGCCCAGCAGCAGATGGGAAGGGTGAAAACCACAGAATCAAAGGATGGTTTGGGTTGGAAGGGACCTTAAAGCTCACCCCATCCACAGCCTGTGCCATGAGCAGGAACAGTTTTCACTAGACCAGGTTGCTCAAAGCTCCATCCAAACTGGCCTTGAACACCTCCAGACATCCACCACCTCTTTGAACAACCTGTGCCAGGGCCTCACCGCCCTCACAGGGGAGAATTTCTTCCTGACATCTAATCTGCCCTCTCTCAGTTTGAAGCCATTACTCCTTGTACAGCTTTCTGGTTCCTACCTTCCTTCTTTCCTAGAGAAATCTGACCAGAACACAGAACCGGGTGACTCCCCCAAAGAAAAGCAGCAGCCATAGGGACACACATGGCTCTGGGCCCCTGCCTCCTCTCAGCTCTGAAACTCCAGGCTTTGCCTTCCTCACTTGCAGTGACCCTGGATGTGGCATCCCCTCTGTCCTGCTCCTTCCTCCCTGTTCAAGCCCCTCACCAACCATCACTCTTTTCTCTTGTGAGATTTTTTTGCTCCTTTTCTGATTTCTTCCCTCTCTATATCAGTCTTTTCCCCCTTTACATCTTTCCTTCTCTCCTTTCCACTATTATTTTTCTACCATTCTTCCCTCCTACCTAACCCATAACATCCCCTTCCAAACTTCACCCCAAGGCATTTTGTCTCACTGGAGCTCTTCAGCAGGAAAGAATGACTGGACTCATAAAACACAGCTGAATCTCTGCTTAGGCACATCTTTCCGCTCTCCCTTTCCTCTCCCTCTCTTCCCTGCACACTGCAAGCTGGGGGGCAGAGACATGATTTTCCTGCATATCTGCTGGCACACACCAGTTCTGCTGAGCTGTGAACCTCCCCAGTGCTGTAGTAAAATCAAGTGGCTTAGACAAGGGATACGGTGGATATATTTGCCTTGTTTCTTGGAAACCTGAAAGCCAAAAACCTGTTTAGTAGAAAATGGTTGGACATTTTTGCACTGGGAGCCAGAGGAGGGAAGAACTTTCAGCCAAATAAATATCAGTTTTCTACTTGAAAATGGAAACGTAGCTTAAGCAAATACTAATAAAAATGTTCAACTCACCGTACAGTTTCCATCTTGATGGAAGAATTTCCAGCAGTGTTAAGACAGTATTTTCTATAACTTATCATGTATCATGCTTATTCTGTGATAATTAATTATGTACAAAAAAAAAAATCTGTGCCTTTCTCTTCATACGAAAGATTTTTTTTCAAGATTAGTCACCATTGTCAGCTTTCCTGATTGAAAATATTCATCAGGAATCAGTAAAAGATCAAAACATTAAATGTGAGGTCCTAATAGTTCATTTGATTTCCAGTAAGGAATTCTTCCAGAATGTATGCTTTTCACTAAGTAATAAAGCTTCATCTAGTTGTTTTAAATTCTTTAGGTCCCACACTCAACCCCCCCAAAAATCTTGAGAAAATCTCATTTCACAGTTTCCCATAAAACCAGGTGCAAAACAGCTGCTTTGGGCATGGAAAGATTCCTGGAGCACTGCATTGGTATCAGTAGCCAGTGAAAAACCATGAAATTGAAGGGATTTTGATAGGTGCATTCCCAACCTCTCAAGAAGGTGCCATGGAAGATAGTATGGCTGAGCGTTTCCCACATTAGCTGGAGGGACACTCACACAGCCAAGTATCCCAACCCCTGTGGAATATTGCAGTATTGGCTTCATCTGCCTGTGTTTCACCGCTGAAAACAACCTCAGTTTGCTCTGCAGTGGCTGATATGGGTCCCTGACATCCCAAAGCTCACTGAGAGCACCCAAGGAGAAAGGAACTTTCCAGCCTTTCTTAATGACCATCACAAAGACAAATGGCTTTGGCTGCTTTGTGTGGCTTTCCTGGGTGGCTGCTGCCTTCCCCACCCACCTTTCCCAAAATCACTCATCCATACATGTCCATTAAGGCCTTGGGCAAGGGCGAGATTTTACCTATAACTATGTTCAAAACCAATGAAAGAAAAAATCTCTCCATAATTCATCTTCAACACTAGTTTGATTGATTACCCAGTTTCCTTCTCTGAGTACCTGCCTTACTATAAGCCTTGCTTTAAAATGGTTCTCTCTGGACAGGTTCTGTAGGAACTGTGATTTAATTTACATTATTCAGCCCTAGAAACATTTACCACCTATGCCCCATTCTTTCTCCACCAAACCGAGTTCTGCAGCTTCACAGGAATATCATTTCAATGACCATGTTTTCATCCACCTGGAGAAGGAAAAGGGTGAGATCATGTAATGTAATAAAGCCTGTAAAATTAAACCTAAATCACTGAGGAAGCAAAAGAAGCAGCTGCAGGTTCTAGGTTGCTAGAGCTTGGGTTTTGGTTTTTTTTTGTTTTGGGTTGTTTTTT
>VWZN01004926.1:462026-499097 GCA_013396955.1 Regulus satrapa
GGGGGGGGAATTGTTCTTTTTATTAGAACTCCATTGAACTACTTAAGGTTCACATTGATTTAAAAATATGCTGTTCTTAAGTACAGGTTAGGTATTTCACTCACTATGTATGGCATCTGAGAAAGACATAATGATATGTGCTTAAAGGAGTCAAAACAGTGAATCAAACATTGATACTGGAAGAATGACAGTTCTTTTTTCCACCTCTACTTTAAATGATTATTTTAAAGAAGAACACTCTGCAAATTGCAACAGCTTTAGCAAGACAAGTCACCTACTGGGACAAAGTTTGACTCTACTGTAGTGTAAGAGAACTCTTCTAGGGCCAAGGGTAGATGGTCATTCTGGCTATAAGACTGATACCCCTGATATTCCTACTGTGAAGAAAGTATTCAATTTTCATCATTTGCTTAAAAAAGTATCGTTTTGTTTTAACAAATGGGAACTTAAATGAAGGATATTTCTGTGTGCTTCTCTTACATGAATATTTCCCAGTGTTTTTATATCTCAGTTCTCTGAGGAATAATGTTTTCAATTTCCTTCTGAAATGTAAAATAAGACCTCTGGGTTTAAGGACTCCATAAACGATAGTTCTTACTTGCTTTCTATTTAATTAGCATGAAACAGATGTAATCATTCAGGGATAAATCCTGACCTCTCTGGAGAGAGAGAAGGGAAAAGAATGAAGAAATTTTCTTCTTTTGTCAATAGCAAACAAACAAATGCATAAAATATCTGAGGGTGAACTGGCATTTACAGTTCTATCAAAAATTCAAACTCTAATCAGGGGGGCAGGCTGGCTGGTGACAGAACTGATCAGCAGGTGAAGAAGGCATTTAAAATGGGGCTCCACATGCTCCATTGCAAATCACAGAATCATTAAATGGCTTGGGTTGGAAGGGACCTGAAAGATCATCTAGCTCAACCTTACTGAAAGTAAACGAGTTTTCAGCTGCTAAACCAGAGGCATTTCCTTTCCTCCGTCTGTACAACCAGCATATTCCAGGTCAACTTTTAGTTAAGAAAAGTCCACAGATGGGGAAGAACCATCATATAACTGTGTCCATAGGTAAGACAAAACCTTGGCCAAGGGCTCTCAAAACTGTCACTATTTATTGACACTTCTCACATTCTTCCACTGCGAAACCTGCCTCTGGAAAAGCAAGCTGCAATGCTAGCACAGCCCATAATTGGTGAGAGACACACAGCTGAGCCTTCGAGCCCGCAGACTCTGGAGACCAGAGCACAGGGACTAAACCCAGGACCATTTTCCATCAGCATTTCTCACAGCCCAAAGCCACGTCCCCTCCTTTCCCAAGGAGACAAAAAAGTTGGCACAAGAGGCTTTCTTCACAGCCTGGGTTAGCCCTGAGCAGGTAAGGTTGGAAAGCAGCTTTGAGGTGCTGTTGTGAGTGGATGGGAATACTTTAAATCACATTTTTACCCTGCCTGGGTACCTTTTGCTTTAACACTGAGCAGCCAGAGCCCTCCGGATGCAGAGCAGGTTTAGCACTGACCACAAATAGGAGGCTGCTCCTCAGTCAGTGCCTTTGCAGGAGCTGCATACTGTTTTTTGGCCCAGGGATTTTGGATGTTATAACCCTGACCTGCTGTTCTCTTGACTCCAAATAGCTGTTTGTGCCGGTGAAGTGCAAGGCAGGTACAGAGACAGCCCCGTCTGCTAGCAGGCTGCATTTATTTCTCCCTGGAAAGGCTTCCACAGACTATAGATGCAGCAATAAACATCTGAAATGCCAAGAGAGATGGTCTACTAAATGCATGAGGGTAAGGACATAAATGAGTGGAACAAGCAGGTACTGGAGAAGCAAATTAGACACTTGGCTTCCTGTAGCTAATTTAAATGGGAAATGGGAGTTGTTCCAGGTATTCAGTAAACAGGCTTGCAAATTAGCTTCCCACAGTTTCCTTATGCTGCTGTACATGTATAAAAAAACACGTCCTGTGGTTCATTGCTTGAACTCACTTTGTTTCCCAAAACAGTGAATTTTCCCATTACTTTTGCTTTTTAGCATGAATGTTTTCATACCTGGTTGTGAGCAAATAGAGTAGGAGATAACTGTAGGCACTGGGCTGTTATTAACCAGGTAGCCAGATTCCTTATTTGTGAAATGTTCCCTGAGCCTGGTGTTACCAGGGGATACAAAACTGCTTTTCAGTAGCTGATATCTCCCTGTATGAGAGAAAGAGGCTCAGAACAGCTTCATATCTTCATACTTTTCAATTCCATGTGAATTAACTGGAGGCCAGTTCAGGCTCCACGGGAGAGGCACAGAGGGAAGGAATCTGCTTCCCAGAACCAAAACCAGCTCCTGTTCATGGGGAAAAGGGGTCTAGAAGGACACCTATAATTTAATAATGGAAAAACTTGTTTAAACCAACAAGTCCCTTCAGACTCAAATTCTAGTTCTAGATTAGCTTCAAACCTTACCCCAAAATTAATCTGTATAACAGATCTAACTGCCTGTACTTGCCCTCAAAATATCCCTTCTGTGGCTAAAGCCAGCAGTGAGGATGGTGCTCCTGAGCTCACGACAGTCTCTGGTGAGTACATGCATGTCCCATAAGCTTTCACAAACAGTCCTGTCCTGTGTGCTCCCCACCCATACACGGGATAGAGCCCAAGAGTAGGGCAGCCTGCATCCCTTCCTTTCAAACTGGGCAGAGACCATTATAGGAATATAATGACAAACTTCTGATTCCTGGCTGTTGAATCATCAGCAAAGGGGCCAACAAAGTTCAGAGCAGAGCACAAGAACACCAGAACTACCTACAAACCATTTTCACTGGGAATATTCAGTTTGCTACATTGTCCATTTCATTTGAATGCTAAAGGCAAAAAAGAAATCAGCATTTCCACTTCTGCTCATTCCTTATATGGTGAAATGTTAGATAACTTGCGTTATTTATAACTTGCACATTTGGTATTTTTTTCATAAAGGGGGGAGGAGGAGGACATAGTGGGCACGAAGACTGGATCTTTTCCTGTCTGACTGAAGAATTAAGAATTAAACTGTGTCATAAGAGCAGTCATATGCCTATGCCTTGTAGAGGGGCAAATTTTGACCTGGACATTTACAACTGATGTGGTTCATTACTTTAAAAAGGGATCTATCTACACACATACCCCCACAGGGCATGGTAAAAAGTGATGAACATCAATCCAAAAGCTTTGAGCTATAAGGTAGCCTTTAAATGTTTGTATTTCAAAACCCCTGTACTTCCCAGCTCTGTAGCCCTTCTAACAATAAGTCCCTGGAAACAAGGTTTTGGACTTACAGAGATAGATGTCTCATAACAGCTCCTGGCCTTCCTCCTGCCACAGTTGAGTTGCATTTTCAGTTGTGATGAGCTGCCCAACACGGCTGTGCCACTGCTCATTCCCAGGCAGAGTGCTCTCCATCCCTCTTGCCGCTTCCATCCAGCTGTGCTGTCGTCTCATCTGGTGGTTTTATTTTTCAGCAGTGTCATTGTTCTGAAGGTAAATCCTGCCAAACCTCACTAAAAGGACTGTTCTCCCTCCATGGCACTCATGCCACGTGTAGTGTGGAGCCTGCCCACTCCCCAGGCCAGGTTTCACAGACATCACTCACCAACCCCTCTCCCACACCCCGGGAGATTCATTTCAGATGTGAAGGGAAGGTTACAACACTACCCTGCCACTTACCCCAGTCCCCTGATCAGCGTGTAGTGACATTTCTCTGCCATATTAATGAACCAGACCTCTTTTAAAAGTTTTATTTCACAGAAATCACTTTTAGACAAATGACCTTCACCTGAATTTGTGTGGCAGCTCTATCAGGCATTCTGCAGGGCTACAGCACAGAATCCTGAAACACATAATGCTGCCCTGTGTTATCTTCCAAAAATGTCAGTTATTTTCTGACTAGTGGCACTTAACTTGGGGGAAACCTCTTTGCATGCAGCAGTCTTTGTCCTAACTCTTCACTCAGCAATAGCAATGACATAAAGAAGATCACAGGTTATATCTAAACTAAGCCTAAAGCAGAGGTAAGAAGGGTACGACACATGTGAATTTAAAGGCAGCCTTTAGCTGTGGTTAAAGATTGCTTGCAGATGCTGACTACTGATTTTTTTTTTTCCCCTGCTCTGCCTCTCAAAATATTGTTTTCAATGTCCTCATTGTCTTATTAGCCTTCCCTTCCCCCTGGATCCAGCGACATGCAAAAGGAATGACGGTAGATGTTACTTTTTCCTGCTCCGTGGCAGAGAGGAGTGTAGGGTTTCAGAGATTGTAAACTATTTCTTCTGCACTGAGAGACTGACTGCATGGGTAGAGCCCATTAAATATAGCCATGCTGACAGTATGGCTTCAGAGAGTTCTGTGGGAAAAAATCTGTCTGCACTATGCTGGTACCTCCAGCCAGGCAGAGAGCTGTCTTGATAACTCATTCAGATAATGAATAAAATGTGGAATGAATTCCATGCAGGATCAGCACTCTGCTGATGTGAGAACCGGTTGCAAAACGTACGACAGGATCCTCCTGTGGCTGTTGTTTTAAGCTTGGCAAATACCGTGGATTGTATATGCTAAAGTCAGGATATTATTAAAATAAACCTCTCAAAACTCCAGAGGGTTGAGATATGATGCGGCTTCCTTTGAGCTCAGGTCCCCTTATCGCCGAGATATGTTGTGTGTGAATGCAATTTATAAGAAGTTCTTTAAGACCAGGACAGCTTGTTATTTTCTGCCATGTCCAGGAAAATCAGGGAAGGCATGTAGAAGCAATAAATCAATTATTTCTTGCAAATTAGACCAAGAATTTGGTCTAACAGCAGTCTTCCAGATGGTTGGGATGAAAGGTGGACTGGGCTGGAGGGGAAGGGAGGATTTCTAGATAGCCAGAATAAATGTGACACACTTTAGCAGTAGAACTGGAAAGGTCCAGAGGAATGACACCTGTGTATGAGGAAAGAGATGTCTGGTAGCTTGGGTTACATCTTGGGTTGGCACAGCAGGCTGAAACAAAGACTTTTTCTTGACATCATCAAGGAGGCAAAGCCTTTACAGTGTTGAATTAGGAGTAACCATGGGGAAAGGAAATGACAGATTTAAATAAATGTGGCATGTTTGCACTCACCCAGTAACCTTCCTTCAAGTGACACAGGACACCTTCCAGTTCTGCCAGGAGAGACCAGTCCAACCCTCTTCAGACTGGGATGTTGAAAACAGTAGTAATTACAATTTTAAAAATTCAAAGAAGGTTTGATCCTGACAGTCTTTCATCACACCTTACTGCCAGAACTTGTACAGTGGTCAACTGAGCAAAGAACATAACCAAAGAAACTTGTATGCTGATTAGCTAGAAATTACCATTAACTTATTAATATGCATATATTGAGATAATAAAATATAACATCTAGTCATATTAATATATTAACATTAATTATTTTGACATTCATCCATTCCTAATCAGAGGTAAAACCCTGAATCCTACTGAAGAATATCTATCTACACATTACTTCCCAAGGGACAGCAGAGTTTGCTGAACAATCATGATTGGCAGCAGATGGGTGATTACATGAGTCCTTCAAGGAGAGAGAGATTCAAACCCCCAAAAAATCCCTGATTGCCCAGCAGGGATGGCCAAGTGGGAGCCCAAGTAACTGAATCCAGCCTGTGAGGCTGTTCCCTGTGGCCTTGTGACAAGCCAAACCAAACAGATTTAAAGCCTTTCTGCAGGTATTTGTCAGTGAGGACCCAGAGGTCTGGTGAGGCACCACCCAGATGTGGGCCCACCTCTGAACATCTGGCTGGGACTAAGAGGGGCTCTGGAGTGTAGGAAAACTGATGGTGATAAACCAAATAATCCCTGCTAAGGCTGTGTAACAGACCAACGTGTCTCTCCCTGCTAACTCTGAGAGAGAATTAGTCACTCAGAGGATTTGGGATGAACCTAAAGGAACAGCTTTGCACTTTGTGGGAAGCAAGAAACACTCAACATCATTTTGTGCCTACGCCTAAAACACTGGTGAAGAAGTACATGTTTTACCAGAGGCGTTTTTTCCAGTGTCTCTCAAATTGCTGCCACTTTCACAGCACTCCTAAGACAATTCTTCAGCATAATTCTTTCCTCCACCAGGGAGTTTGCTCAGGTCTAATTGCACTTGGGCAGCTGATGAGAGCACGTGGTGCAAAGGCTGTGTCGCTCACGGGGGACACGGTCTGAAAGAACGGGGCAAAGACAGACCTATGTCCCTCCCACCTCGTGCAAATTCTGGGCTGAACTTGAACCTAGGGCAACATGGAATAGGCCCATGTTCTGCAATAAATTTGTTACAGACTCCTCACAGCTGTCCCCATGGTGATGTGAAGATCAAAATCAGCTCAAGGCTCTCACAGGGCACTGGGTCTCACTCTGTGTTTTGCATCAGCCCCACTGTCTACATCAAAATGACTATTTTTCTCTTTTCAAAGACACAAAACATCCACATCTGCTATATTTGGATGCTGGACATCTGAAAAAAGAATCACCCATGAAAACAGCCTGAATGAACCTGCTAAATGGTAAACCACTGCCAACAAGTTTGAATGATTTTTCTAGCAGAGATGTTTTTGCTGGTTTTGCCTCTGGAAAAAATAGAAAAGAATGGGGGAAGAGCTGGTTTCTTTTCTCATGCATGCACCCATCATCAACAGCTTTGCTAAGGCAGAAAAATGGTTTTTGGGTTGTTTTTCTTGTTCTTAAAACTTTTAAATTCAACAAAAGTGTTTTGGCTGTTATGGCAAGGTAATAAATACAGAACCTCAGAGTACAGAAATTCCAGGGACAGAAGTATTTAACCCAGACACAGTGAAACAGAAACATGAATCTCTTTGAGAATGAGACAAGGAAAACCCAAAAAAGCAAGGGAAGAGGATGAGGATTTTTTCCAAGGTCTCCTTTGTAAGTGAAGAGGGTGGGTGGTTTGAGATAAAATCAGGAATTTGGCTTCTCAGGACAGACGGATTTGAAAAAGAAAAAAAATAAAAAATCTACAGGCCAAACTAAAAATGGTTATCATGGTAAAGTTATGGGCTGTTTCAGGCTGCCAAGACAAATAGCTTGCATCCCAAAGCAGTAAAGGTTACATGCATGGAAAATGGAGCTATCCCTGAGGACTAACTAATATACTACTATTATTATTATTATAATTTTATCAAAGAGTTTTGAGAAAACTAGGGCATGCTGAGCTACCTAGTCTGACTGCATCTGTTAGAGTCTTAACAAAGGATGTTTCAGCCTACAATTTTTTCATCTTCTGATCTTCATATTCTAGCTAAAACCAACTAATGCTCTTTGAGACGTGAAGTCAGTGTCACTTCAGTAACTAACCAGATCAGTTTGAGGTTACTGATGTACTGAAAATGTTTTGAATTTCAGGAAGGTTGAAGTTCTTTCCTAACAGGCCTCATGCCACTGCTGTAGAAGATATATCCAAGTAAAATGCAATCTTATGGAATTTCAGTGCAGGTATTACAGGGGGAGAAAGTATCCACGCTACTGACTAGGTTGTATCAATCTCCACTTATCAGTTATAGTAAAACTGCCAAGGTATTCTGAAAGGCACTGTGTCCAGCCAGGCACTTACTCTGATGCACTGCTAATACACATTATTATGTAATTATTATAGATTTATGCTTGTTATTATCTAAGAATATTGTTTCTTTTTGGAGCAGCCTTCATGGCTGGAAGACAGTGCAAATTCCCCATATTTTCCATATTTCTCCAGCAAGTATAGCCTACTGGTTAGAGGAAAGGACGGGACACTGGGTTCTCCCAGGCTTCTTTCCCAGCTGTGCAAACTACCAGGGTCAGCTTCTTTTCCACACAAATCAATGAAACTCTGCACTGAGCTTTCCTGGGAACGTGATAAAAGCCTTAATCTCCCGCTGCCTTCCTACCCTATCCTGCAAGATATCAAGCACACCAGCCCAGCAAAGCCCTTCAGCAAATGCCTGGAGCTCCGTAGCCAAATCCAGTCCTTGTGGTGAGCTCTGGGTGAGCTGCTGCTGCCAGAGCCAGGAATGAGTAGGGGGTGACTAAATCCATCCATCCTCCAAAGGATGTTTCAAACATTAAGTAACAGGATTCCTGGAGACTGGGCACAGGATGCAACAGAGGGAGATTATAATTTCTATCCCTATTCTTAATAGCTATTAATGGAAATGGGTGATAAAGTATCTCTTTCTACACATATACACATATCTCTCTCATCCTGCCAAGGCAGAGAATTACCCTGTGAAAAAACAGGGGTTCAGGTTGGGGAAGGGGCAAAAGAAAAAGCTGTTTCTAACACATTAAGGACAGCTTGGAGGTTTGTACTGTAATTCTCCCTGGGAAGCCAGAACCTGCCTACAGGGTGTGTTGAGTTAGTTCCTCATTCCTCCTTTGCTATTTTTTTTTTTTAACTTCTTTTGAAATCAGGGTGTGTGGAGCATACCTTGCCCCGGGGGAAGGTATTGCTGAGCCATTACTCACACTATAAAAGGGTGCTAGCTCTCACTCCTCCCTTTCTTTGAGGCCCCTTTTGGAGGTGAGGAAAGGGCTGAGTGGCCAAACTACCAGAGGCCAGGGTTAGCCAGCCCTGGGGCACAGAGCAGGGGCGCTTTGGGGTGCTCAGCCATGGTGCCTGGCTCCGGGAGCTCCAGCCTGGGATCACGGTAGGCTTCAAGAGCACAGCCTGGAGGTCTGGTGTACTCCTAAAGCTGTTCTAGCCTGGAAGCCGGGATTGGCCTAAGAGCTTTCTTTAGGAGGAACCGTTCCCTATGAAAGACTAGTTTCTGTCTTCTGAATGAGGGGAGATTAGGAGGGAGTGAAAAAGGGGTGTGCTCTGAAATTTAAAGGTAAAATCCCTCACTTCCCGTTTCAGTGGACTCTGCCCCCTCTCTGTTTGCTTTTCCCTCGGCATGTACCGGCAGTTGGCCCCAGCTGAGGCTGATCTGGGGTCACGTTGATGCCCAAGCCCCAGCAAGGCTCTGAAGCTTTTCCCTTCCCCTCAGCACAGCACACAGCCAGGGCTCCTCACAGGTGTCAGGGCTGCAAGAAAAAAGGAGACATTTTTCATGGTTTATAGGTTTATAAACTTCTCTGACTTCATAGACCCCTATGAACCTGCAGCCTTCCAGCTCCCTAACACACTGCAACCCAAGCTACATGAATGAGGAGAAAATCATCAGTGTAGTTAGTAATGTACCATAAAATTCACTGATTAAATTACTGGATAAATATTTGAGTGGATCTAGCTGACAGGTATGTCATGCATGCAATCTTAAAATAGGAAGGCAAAGGGAAATGAGGGAGAAATGAGCCAAGGAACAGGAACAGGAATGTGATTTCTGGTAACACAGCTCATGTTCATCAGCGCCTTTTTGGCAATACAGAGGATGTGTGTGGCAAAACTAAGAGCAAGGCACCACGTTAAAATAAACTGAGAGAAACTGCAGCTATGAAGAAACAGAGCATTAAGCAGCAGTTCTCCGGGAACAAGGCTGGGGAACAAATTTATGAGGATTTACATCAGCTGAACCTGGCAGGTAGTTTTTAACAGGCTTGCAAGAAATAAAAAACAAATTTTGCTATTTCCAGCAAAATCTTGGGAAGCTGGGGCGAATGTGGGCTCACTGGAGAGGCACGATGCTCTCACCAGCTTCTGATAGTGCTGGGCTGTGCCTCCACACTGGCTCCTCCACCTGCCACCTCCACGAGGGGCTGGCTGTTCCTTCTGCAGCCCGAGGATCTTGTGTTTAATTTAAAAAGATGAAAGGAAGAGTTTGTCCTGTTGCACAAAGGCATCAGGGCAGTGTGTGGCAGCCAGCAGGACTCTGCTGATGAGCTGTTGAGACACGCACAGCACAACTCCAGGCAGCAGCATCAGGGCAGGATTAGGCATCACCACATCCATCAGGTCAAGCCTGGGAAGGTCTCTAAGGACAGGCTGATCATATTTGTGCCATTCCAAGTAAACAGTCTGCACAGGAATTTCTTTAAAACACATCTAATTCATTTCTGACCGATTTTGCAAATGTTTCCCCTTTCCTCAATGCGGCATTGACTGGCCCTGCAAACCATTTGGCAGTGGCCCTTGTGGTGTGTGCAGTCGCTCTGCTCCTTGATGTTACCTCATCAAAGAGCAGCTGAAAATGATATTTCCAGCCAGACGGTTTTTGAGAGTGGCCGGTGAACTTGTTCTGCCCTGTGCCCTCCAACTGGCGATTAGACAGGCTTCCTGTGTGCCAATTCAGTGATAAATTTAGGATTGCGACATGCTGACCAAAAAAAAAAAAAAAAAAAAACCAAAAAAAACCCATAGTAAAATCATGACAGGCTATTTTTGGTTTCAAAAGAAACTCCTCTTGCTGAGTCTTTTTGAGCCCTCACCTCCACGTACAGCTGCAGAGAAGGAAAACAGGATGCAGGGTTGTAGAGCTGGAGGAATGGAGCGTAAATCAAAGGAGACAAGCTGGTCCCTGTGTGGTGACTGGGTTAGACCCCAGCCTTAAGGCAAGGTGAACATTTGTCGCTTGCTGGGGACTCTCCCAGTAACAGATTTGCCCAGCTGCCTGAACGTTTATCCTGGGCCACAGCCGCGTCTCACTCTTTCCTCCCACTGTGTCACCTCCTTCCCTTGCGCTGACAAGTGATTTAGACAGCCTGCCCTGCTGGCCCTGCATTTGAAATGTAAATCAAACATGGGACATAAAGCTGGGTTTCAAAGTTGACTATTAACTAGGGCGGAAGGGGTGGCGTAGCAAAAACAAACAGTTCCAAGTTCAAGTCTAAACCACGAGAGCAGGCTGAAAACCCTTCCTGCTCTCCCATCGCCAGCCAGCACGAGGGTGAGCACTCTCCCTGGGGCAGAATGTGTTTAGTGGCTGCCTGAGTTCCTATCCCAGGTGTTTAGACTCCAAATCAAGTCTGACAACTGACTTCAAAGTCAGGAGGAGTGCTGGGATGCTGTGGCTGGCATTGCACATCAGCATGCAGTGGCTTTAGTCACAGAATCACAGAATGGTTGGGGTCAAAAGGAACTTTTAAACGTCACCTGGTCCAGGGCTCTTTGCAGCTCCTGACCTCCTGGAAGATTTTGACACTGCGCTCTGCAGGGGGCTGCTCCAATAGCTCACGACCCAGAACACCTCACCAGGCCCTGCCTTGGAAAAGCTGGTATTTGAAAGCAGCATCTCCTCAGCTTCCACCAGCAGAGTTAATGGCCAGCTGCACCTCACAAGATGGGGGGACCCCCTGAACCTGGAGGCACCTCTGCTGTCCTACCGCTTTCAAAACCAGTAGAAATTTTGCCCCAAAACAACTGGGGGCCCAAAGCAAATCAGTGTGAACACAGTTTTTAGCAAGTAGAGTGTACTTTTACCATTACAGAATGTAGTTTAATATTTATTTACCTGTCACCCCAGATAATTCTAGTGGGAGGGACCAGTAGCAACACTTACTTTCTCTGAAGTGACTTCTACTATGACTTAGACATTTGTCTCTGATAATTCTGTAGTGTCACCATTAAAGTCTAATTTGGAAATCAGAGAAATGAGTAACTACTAATACAGAGAGGTGTGAAGCAGTGCTGCTGAGGACACCCATCCTCGTACATACCAGTTCCCTGGGCTCAGCCTGGTCACCATCAAATCCTACCTGGATAGGAAATGAGATTTCTTTGCTCTCAAGGGCAATCTAGCAAGAAAGAAAGTCCTCACCTTTTTCTGAATTCCTTAAGGCAGTATTTTTAGTACAAATTTTCTGCCAGTGAGAGACAGTGAGAAGAGCAGCTGTGAAAAGTGTTGATCTCCAGCGAGCAGTGATGGTCCCAGTGGTGCTGGGCACCAAGCTGGCAGAGCAGGGCACAGCTCCAGCCTTCAAACACCCTGCTCTCATAGATGGCTCATGGCCCCTGGTAGACAGGATGGTGTCCTGGACTCCAGGGAGCACCTCTGACTGTCACCCATGGGCACACCATTGCATCTTTCTGCCCCTCAGTGCTCCTGTTTGTGGAGTGACAATAGTTAACTGCTGTTGAACACTTATTTTGGGGAGGGAAGTAGCGCTGTGGCACAGCCAAGTGATGATTTCCCACCTCAATTCTGCCTTTCTGCCCCCAGGGCTGTGCTGGCACCTCTGGAGGCTGCTCCACCCTGAAGGCAGAGAGCACCAAGTGCAGTTTGACATGAGCTGCTAACCAGCATCTCTGTGAGGAACATTCTTTTGTTGATAGCTTGGACTGTTTTCAGACAGGCTTTGTCGTCTCCTCCAATATGGGAAAGCATTGTCTGAAGCCCTACAAGATTATAACTGTCCTAGTCTTCCTGTAAATAATGTGTCACTGCAGTGAAGGGAACTGCTCTGCTCCTCATTAGGCAGCATTGCAGAGCACATCGAAGCCAATTTGCCAGAGCAGCAGTGAGGATATCATCTCACCATCTCTATTTCCATTAAACAACTGGATCTAACTGTCTTTTATTTTTAGGCTAACCATGCTGAGCTTTCAAATTGCCTTGATGATAATGTAGCTTTTAACTGATTTGTCGTGGCTGGTTGTTTTGCACATGAAAGTTGCTACTAGCTGATTAGGGGGTGGGGGAAAAAAATCCACCACTGCTTCTTCTATTGCTCAGGAAATTGCAATCCTCAATCTGCAGCTTGAAAAGCATGTTGCCATGGAAATGATGCTTATGCTGTCGTAAATAAAAGTATTCCAGGGTCACCAGGGTCTGCAGCATAAACAAGGGCACAAACACTGCCTGGGAAAGTGCCAGAGTGGTTTAAACATATAGGAAGATAATTTTAATGGTATTTTGCTTTCACTGTTATCATCAGAAGGACTGATGAAGGTTAACACATAGCCATGACCTTGGCACAAAAGCGAAGCAGAAAAAGTCTTGGCTCCTGGTATTAATAAGAGTAAGGAAAACCATATCACAGCTCTCCTGACCAGTGTTTCCCAGCTCAGTAAGAGCAGTGTTCTTTTCCCACTGCCTCTCTCACACATTCACCAGTGAAATCTCATTGTTTAGTCACTCCAGGGCAGTTTTATTGGATTCATGAGCACAGGAGAGCTCAGGAAAACCAGTTGATGTTGTGAAATGCTGTGTCATGGACTACCTGCTGATACAATGAGTACTCCCTGATTTTCTGGCTACATCCCACCTACAGCCCAGGAAAGCATGGGAAACTGGTCTTTTCCTTGGAGGGGGAGACACTTTTGAATAAGATCCCAGCTGAGGGAAGGAGCCCATGTGCCTTTCACTGCTCCTGTGTGAGGGCAGTGGGAAACGCCTCCCTGCAGAACCAAGAGCCAGCACAGACACAGCTCCAAAGGAGAAATCTGGAGGCCAGCAGCAGAGAGGGGTTGGGATGTGTTGGTTCTTGTGAGTGTTCAGGAGGAAAGCAGGCAGTTACTGTTTCTGGTGGGTTCTTAACTGTTCAATGGACTGCTCAATGGCATTAAATGGGCCATAGCCTGAAGCTGCCTTGGGCAGTATCAGATCAAGGATACACGCTTTACTCTTTGTGTTTTTAATACCCACACAAGCATTTCCAGCACAGGCAGTCACTTTAAATAAAACTACAAGAGATTGCAAATGCCACAGCTTGCTTATTTACTTACTGTCTCTTAGTCTGCCTAAAATGTGGAAATAATGTTTCCAGAGATGCTGGAATTCGTGTGCCTGTTGAGAATCCTGGCTCCTGTCCTGGATGATATTGCATATTCAAGGGATGATTCACTCACTCCTGAGAGGGAGGAAGGACTGTACCAGCTGTACCACCTCTCCATGGCTGACTGACAGCCTGGTGATGTTTCCACAAGGAAGCCTCATGCCTCCAGGTTAAACCAGCAATTACTGAACAAACAAAAGAGAAGTGAAATGGAGAGATGAATCACTGAGAGACCAAACAAAAGAGAATTGCAAAGGTGATACCAAAGCCAGAATCACAAAACAAAACCAAAATCTTCATTTGTCTCAGCCCAAAATGTCTACAGAGGACCCTTAATTTCTTTTTTGTGTAAATCAACAATGTACTTTGCCACCTGCGAGGGAGGATTTGGGAGGGACCAGCTCAGCTTTTAGGGCTTTCTCCTCTCACTCCTGTAAGAGGCTGGTAAAACCTACAACAAGCAGCCCTCAGTTAAAACCAAGCAAGACCCAACCCTAATACTCTTGAATGCTCCATAAACCGATTCAAAAGTCCAAGAAATAGGCTTTCCTCTTTTGTACTCCAGTCTTTAAAAATGCTTTCATCCCTGTTGGGACAGGAACTGTGTGGGATACAGGGCTGATACTATGTGCATTACACACCTCGCCATGGATTTATCACAGAAGGGCTGGCCAGGACTTTGAAGGCAGCTGACGGCTCCCAGCTGGCCAGGAATTCACTCGTGTGGCCTCTGCAGCTTCCTAATGGGAATAGGGTGGAAAACTGGGCTCAAAGGTTGCACAGAATGACTAAGAAAGGAAAAATCCCTCCTGCCACTCCTGTGCTAATCAAAGGGGTGTGGAAAAGAAGTTTCGATTCCTCACTGCCAAAGAGGAAAATAAGATAAATATATATATCTATAGAAATTACACAGCCAATTCCTGTACTATGGAAGAAGCTTTCATGCCATCAAAATCAGTCTCGAAATAATCTTGCTTGTGGTGTAGAGAAGCTGAGCCAAATAGCCCAAGCTCCCTTGAAATGTCTTTCCAACACATCTAATCTGTTGACTCCCGGGTTTTACTGCTGGCAGTACCTGGGACTTCGCCTCTGTGATTTCCTACAGTTTGTGATCCCAGCAGGTCAAAGTTTCCAAAGGTGGGGAGAAGAGGCAATCCCTTCCCTGCCTGTACGAAAGGTATGTGCCTCGGGGCTACTAATTTAGAACCAATGAATCAGGAATAAGTCACATAAAACCCATCCAGCGCTGGTGTTTACAGAGTACCTCCTCTGAGCAGACAAAGGCATGTGTCAACAGGGAAAGTGCCGTGTAGTTTGCGTGGCTCAGCGTATTTAAACAGCTTTTGCAGAGATGGGAACATGTTGCCAGGGAAGCAGGAGCCCGCACGGATAGAGGTGCCCTCCTGCTCTGTACAATGGCAAAATGGAGCTGCCCCTTCACTCCCCGCTTTTTGTTTTCATCTTTGCAGCTCAAAAAAGGGCAGAAAAGGCAGTTCTTCCAGAGGCTGATTAATGGTCCTTCTGCACAAACTGCATTTTGCACATATTTAAAAATCTTGAGCTAGATAACTCTTTGACCTAAAATATAATAGGCTCCTTTTCTTTTCCTGATAGTGTCTGACATTTGTACATTTTCATACTTTATTTTTGAAGCAAGCCCTTTCTAACTTGAAGAACAAAGTGGCCAGGCTGCAGCTCTGGATGCATGTATACCCCCGGCACCTGTGTGGCTGGTGGCTGCTCTGAGACATCGCTAGTCCAACTTTGGGGCTCACCAACACATCTCAGACCACCAGGAGAGATGTCCCAGTCTGGCACCAAGAGGCCCAGGAAATGTGCCCAGCGCAGCTCCCATTCCCATGGTGTGTGGGCCCCAGGGTGATCAATGTCATGCCCTGCCTGTGAACCATTCCCAAAGTTTTCTCTTCCCCAGAGCTCTGTGGGTGTGTGATGTGAGCCCAGGTTATATTAAGCCCATTGCTGAAAGGACCAGGGATGATGGCTCCCATGGGCACATAGCAATTATGCTACAGAATGAGTGAAAAATTCAGGGAACAAGTGGCACTGTAATCCATCTTACCTCCCCGGAATAGATGTATCCATGTACTGATCTCTATAAACACACCCTTTTCTCCATATGGGTGGGTATATATTTATATGCACCAGTCTCAAAATACCAGTAAGTTTTTATTAGCCCCATTTGCAGATGGGGCGATGATGACAGACAAAGTGCTTTGATCCCTCTAGGCTGCTCCTCCTTGGGAGGGGAGAGTCTTTTCTCTCCAGGAGAGGTAAGAGAGGGAGGTGAGGTCTCCCAAATCCCCAAGGAGCTCCTTGGTCAGATCTTGCTCAGCTTTCACTTGGAATCATGCTGGCAAATAAACATGAAAGTGAAATCGGCATTGTGAGATAGTTATGCAAGAGCGGGCGGATCCCAGGACTCAGCCATTGTTCCAAACGTTTAATTAACATTATGAAAGCTGATTAAAGGAAAATCTTTAACCTCCAGGGAAATCCCATTTTCCCTCACTTCCCATACTGCTGTAATTTTCACAATGTAAGAAGGAAAGTGTTATTTCGAGGCATGATTCATATCAGCTACAACCTGATCTTTGCCACAGTCATGTCCTGCATCTTAAATAATCCCCAGCAGTGACACCAGACGGGGACACTTCTGAGACAGCATTTTTCCCCCTTTATCCCATGACCTGAATTGCCATCATAATTTCTAGACTTTGTGTCATCCTGGCATGATGACAAGTGTTCACCCACGCTCCAGAACTAAAAGCTGGTTCACAAGGACAGTGATACCTACCCAGACACAGCATCTCAGATACAAAGTGCAAATGACACGCCACAGTCCGGCGTGGTAGCAGCAGGGGCTGTTTGCTTTGGTCACCACAGCAAATTCCTTTGAAAGCAGGAGAGTGGAGCACCATCTGCAGTGACTCCCATCTAACCTTGAATGAACCACTTACCCTTTCTGCTCCTTTGGAATTGGGGGCAAAGGCAGTGTTACCTCTCAGGCCACTGCAAGCTCATGAGTATAACCAGGCACTGGAGATGTTCAGGTGGAAATTGCTGTTGTAGATTATGTTAGTGGAGAGATTTGCTTTCAGCTACAGTGGATCTGTGTGCAAGAACAGCAAGAATACAGAGTATTCAGCTGTGTATGGGTGGCACATTGCCTCTCTGCTCTTCCAGGACTATTTTAATTATATGGCATGGCCCATCAGAGACCTAATCCCAGGATCTAATCCTGGAGGCAACAGACAGCTGTCTGTCTGCCCTGTATACTCAGAGAAGTGCCCTTGGGGCTGCGCTGAGGGTGATGCAGACGATGGAACAGGAGGACAAGCAGTCACCCCACACACAGAGCAGACACATGGACAGCTGGTGTCCACCTCCTGGCCAGGGCACCACCAGCTCCTTGACCCCTCTGACATGTGAGTGGCACCAGGCAGACCCCACGGCCCCGGGTACTCTCCTGGTTAACAAGAATCTGGGGGGACGCTGCATCTACAGATCTCCAAATCTAATTAAGAACACATACGGCTCCAGTCCTTTCCAAGCATCAGGCTTATATAAATACATACACATATAAATACATGGTACAAACACAGCCTCTGGCAGCAGGAACAGTCTCGTACTCAGATCTTTAACAGCTCTTTCCATCTGTAGATCCTGCAGGTCAAACACATTGCAGAGCTTCAGGAACCATTCTGAAAGGGGAAAGATTATTTTTTTCCCACAGTTGTCTACATGTACATGATGCAAAATCCATTTTAATTATGATACAAACAGGGTCATCCTCAGTACTCTGACGCTGAAGATCAGGCACCACTCCTGTGCACACAGAGCCATTAGTAAAGCAAAAACTCTATTTGTAGGATGAAATTCCACCTTCAAAAAGTACTAGAGGTAAACCAAATTCACATTGTGAATACCAAATGTATGAAATTCTGACTCAATAAAATGCAGACAGTTGTGTTTTTTGATAAAAATGTGCCTTTATTTTTTAATTTTTCTTTTCATTACCTGGATTCTGTGTTTGTCAGAGCAACAAAAACAAAACATAGTTTCTTTGATATGCGGCAAATCTGAAAACAATCCTGCAAATAGCACAACACAAAAACTCCCACAAAAAGGGAAAGCTATAAAATTTGAGAGGCGACAAGGCTTTCAGAAGTGCCAGTTTCCCAGTGCAATGGCTGGAAGGGTGGCCTGGCCTGGCGGCAGTTCAATCATTTTGTAACGAAGGACAAATACTTTCAACATCCTGAGAAAGAGGGCGGGGGGACGGGGGCACGACTCCCTTGCTTTCCCTCCTCCTGCTATTCTTTCTCCTCCCTCCCCCCACCCCTTGGATTTTCAATAGCTCTTTAGTGTTTCCATCAAAGGCTTTTACTATTCATCCTCCCTTCTGGTGCCTGCCTTCCACCTGTCTATCCATCACAGCCCTAACCCAGGTCCCTTTTTTTCCCCCCCTTTGCTATTTTTCACGCGGTGGGATTTGTTTATAAGCTTCTGTATTACCTAAACTGCAGGGGAAGAGGCTGCTGGGAGGAAAGTGAGAAAGCAGGATTAAGGAGGAATAATTCAGCTCCATTGCATTTCCATCTGAACGGTCATAAAATGTGCAAATCCTGTTCCTGGGAATTTCGTGTCAGAGGCCTTCCCTGCCACTGCCCTTCCCGTACCCCTTCTCTCTTTCCCTCTCATGGAAAAACAAGTATTGGGAAGGATGACTGCATCTCCACAGACCCCAAAAGCCGTGTCATGTGAGCCAGCAGGGAGGAGGCTCCTAGCAGCACGTGTGCAGGGAGACACTCCAGATGTGGCCATAAACCACAGACAAGGGGGTGGGAGGCTGCAGGGATTGAATCCAGCAGGACAACAGGAGTGAGCAGGGAAGGGCTGCTCAATATGACAGCTCCCAACACCCCCAGCTAATTAATGAGCTTGGGTGAAATACAAAAATAACCTTTCAGGCTTGTTGGCTCTGTAAGTAAATCGTACAGAAATACGTGATTCAGACCTCAGGAGCTTGAAGAGTTTCTACTCTCTCATTTTTAGCTCATCGCCATCACAAGGCACCAAAATAGGCACAGGCCAGCTTTCCAGACCCCAGAGACCCACCAACAACCCACCTGTCAGAAAATGGTGAGATAGAAGAAGGGCCACTGCTCTGTACAGGTCAATGGAGATTTGTCACTGATTCAAGCAGAAGTCACTGCAACCCCTGGGCTACCTGACCAAACACTCTCAGAAGAGCAAGTAATGCTAAAAAAGGAGGTGGCCCTTAACCTGTCCCCAACCCTAGCGAGTCCACAAACCTTTTCTTGGTGGAACTTCATATTGTATCTGCTGGACCTGGCAACAGCTAGCAGCTATCTTCCACTTACAGACACATCCTGGAGATACTTCAGATCACACAGCAGGTAGCACAGGTCAGAATAAGTTCCTCTGATTTACAGTTATTTATTATTTTTAAATAAAATGGGAATAGATTGAATGGATTGCTCAGCAGCAGCTCAGTTCTTTGTTTGGCAACTTCTTGGACAGTTTGACCATACGTATGACAACACAAAATAAATTTCACTTGCTCGCAGTAGCAGTTGGCTATAAATTCAGTCCATCGATGATTTATAGCTCTAGCAGCAGTGGGATATATGAAATGAGAAGCCCTTTCATCCTCAGACTGCTCTGCAGTCTGGTGGGGATGATGAAAGCCGTTGTTCCTAAGGCCAGAGGAGAGCAGGATTTCACTCAGCTGTGGCAGAGGAGGTGTGCAAACTGGGTCCAAAGGTGAGAGGAGGCCCGGAGACACAGCAGCCCTTGGTTCTGCAGAGCAGCCAGAAAGAAATCCTTAATGATGCTCAGCCGTGCTTTGCAGGCTGGAGGGGAGCAGTATTTCCATCAACTAAACGATCTCAACTCTTTGGCTTCCCTGAGGGCACTGCACCAGGACAGACTGGGATCGCTCACCAGAGTCACTCTCAGATGTTTGTGTTCTTCCCACCCACCAGCAGCCCCGAACCTGAGCGTGTCTTTGGCACAGCAGGTGGGATCCTTAATCCTGCCGAGGGCCAGCCCCAAGCGAAGATTAGCAGAAGAATCTGTTTTCATTAAAATCCAACCTAGCATTACCATCCTGTCTGATGGTTCTGTTTAAAATGTGCATGTCCAGCTCTTGTAGCAGCTTTGTTTCTGCAGGGAAAGGGCAGTTCAGCAATCTGCCTCTTCACTTTCTAATGTCTCTCTTTCTTTTAATCAACAAGTAACTAAGACAGACACACTGAGGAATGTTAAATGCACCTCCTCCTGGAGAATTTTGCCAGCAAGATGAATGGAATTGAGATTTTGCCTTTATTATGTTTCTTTTGACTGTGGAACTGGTCTGATTTTCCTCCCTGTGAATTTATTTTTTTTTAAAAAACCCCACAAAACAAAAAACCAAGAAAAGACATACAAATAAACACTAATACATACAGGAAAAAATACAAAACTTAGTACCATGCACTTCCCTCATTATTAGACAAAGGTTGGGAAGGGTTCACAAGTGTAAAACGCTCATGTGAATTATGAGATTACTGCTCAGTTTTCTTTCAAGTCGTGGGCTGGAAACAGATGGTGGCTGTAGCATTTATGACGGCACAACATGTTACTGCAAGCCTAGCCATCTCTCTCCTCTCAAAATTGCAGCTGCAAGGAAAGTTGTGGAAAATCACATTAATAGTCTCTTCCACCACACAGTTTTCCAGCCCTTCATCCCTGGCCAGCACATGGACAGAGCCATCTTGTATGCCAGCAAGAATACTCTCCTAATCCCTGTCCTGAATAGTTACCACTGACTGGCTTATTTAACTGGCTAGTTAAAATGTGAGGTTTGTTAGCATTGTAAAAAAGCCTCCAGAAAGCAGGTTCTTAAGGTCAGGGCAGATGCCATGTGATCCCAAGGGCTCCCTAAGGGAAACACGCAGAAAGAAGCCATCAGACTGTCTTTTAGCTGTTTATTATTTAAACATTCAGTTCAGGCTAAGCAGGTTGATTTATAAAGAAGCAGAAAGACAGATATAACAATGGCAAAAGCATCTTTGTAACTCAGGAGTTCAAATCTCACTTCCAAGCAGGAGCAGAAACTTTCACAAGGGCAGAGGCCTCTGGATTTTCAGTCAGACAGCCTTCCAGGGACCAGAGGCTTAGAAGGATCTGGGGCCCTGAAGACACAAAGAGCAGCTAACCCCATATTTAAAAATCTTGCCTGTACACAAGAAAAAAGGTCCGTGTGCCTCAGTCCTGATGGAGACTGCCTAAAATGCTTCGCTGCCTAAAATATGCTCCTACCTGGACTTGAATCCTTGAGCCGAGCCTGGGGCACAAACTCTCCACTCTCAAGGCACCCAGAGGGCTCTGCTGACACCAAGGAACTCTTCAAACAGTACAAAGCTGTTACCTGTTAACTTGGATTTCTGTGTGCTTTACTAATGCGAAGGAATCCTGCATCACTTCATTTCCATAAGCATTAACTCTCTGGGATTCCAAAAATCAGGATTTTAGAATTACTTCTTCACTTGAGTTAATTAAGACTCTGTCAAATAGTAATTTTTCCAGACAAGTGCCACAGGTGCATCAGAGTATCCATGTTGCTATTTTCACTTTGATGCCCTCATTGTCTGGTTGGGACCATCAGCACCAACTTTTATGTCATCCTTAGCCACTCCAATGTGTTCCTGCCATGCTTCCTGCAGCCAGCTACACACAGGACAGCATTTCTGCCCTCCGCGCTGTAGAACAGGGCAATGAAAGCAAGATAGACTTTTACCATTCCCTTTATCACTTTCACAGCTAGACCAGGAAGTTGCTAACGAAATTCAATAGTGTACACACTTGAAACTCTAAATAGCCTTTTGCCAGAGATATACTCTCTCCAGGTGATATGACCATATATATCCACTGCATATCTGTCATAACTGCAAAAGCCCTCAGCCCTTTTCTCTTAAGATAGAGAAGGTGCCATTTCATCTCTCTTTTGGTAACCTCCTCCTGCAGAATTCATTAGGATCCTATGCAACAATGTACTTCCTGTAAGTACTGAAATATAAAGTGTATTAGAAGTTTCCACTTCTGTTTTTATCTTTTCCTGATCTAGCCTGAAAATTCTTTTGAAGTTCCTCAAAGTGTTCTTCATATATGCTTGTTTTAGGAAACACCAAATCACTATTGGCAAACTTCTCCTTAATTAAGTGAGATAAAGAAATCAAGATGATATGATCTGCCTAATTTTCCACCTTTTTAAGATTTCCCACTTTTAAAGATTTTTTTTTTCCCACTTGCCTTTGGAAGGAAACATGATGAAGAAACTAAGGAAGGGGAAGGCCCAGAGAGGGCAAGCTGAGCTCTGGGCTCTCCAGTGTAGCTGAGCTTGCTGGTACAAAACCACTGAATAGTTAAAACTTTCCCTCATTCCTATGGAATGATTTCTTGAAAGGCTTCAGACCCTTCTGAAACTCACATCACTCTGGAAAACGCTTAGAGGAAAAGATTCAAGAGCACTGTGCTAGCACAGGGGGCTCTTCAGAGCCTCAGCTCAGCAAGTCAACTCAGATCATGCCTAACTTTAAGCACAAGTAACTTCAAAGAAACATCTCATACACTTTCAGTTCAGCTTGCACTGTCTCCCTTGATGAATCACAACTTAGGGTATGCGGGGAGCTAATGGGAAACATTTGTACTCCTTAACCCCAGCTGCAAGGCCCCAAAACCCTGTCAGCTGTGCAGGCATAGCCCAACCACTCTGCATGGGCCAGCAGGCTCTTCACAGCAAACGCATACAAGCTGTTAGGCAAGCTCTTCTGAAGCACCTCTACAAGAAACACATCCCAGAACGGTTTAAATTTTGATTTAAAAGCAGTATTTGGGGCAATCAGTGAAGCACACAAGTTGAGCATTAACCTGCCCGACTCCTACGCGGCCTGTTGAAGAAACCACTCTATCTGGGATAAATTGCTTCTGTCACTTTTGCTGTGGAAACCCCCTGCAGCCAAGGGGAATTCAGATCTTGGGCAGGTTTCTGAGTAGCTCCCTGGCTCCAAGGAGACCTCTGAGCAGAATACTTTGCAGTGGGTGAGTTTGGGCCAAGAAATGTCATCGTCACTTCCAAGTGTGTGAGCATAGAGCCCATAGCCCTCACCCTCACTAAAAGTGCTGAAGCATCTCTCTCTCCTCCTCTGGCCCCACAGTGACTCCAACAGCAGCTGAGCAGGGCCCAGAGGTGAAATACAGCCACTTGAAACTTCCCTGGTCTCCAGGTTAAACCAGCACCACCTTTATACAGAAAACACGTGTAAAGTCACAGTGCTAAGGAAAGGTGAAGCATGGCTGGAGCGAATGGAACTCCCCGTCTGAAATGTCTGAAACATAAGAGTAGTTAGAGTGCTGCTGCCTAAAGACGGAAGGCAGAAGTCACAGTCACATCATTGGGTCAAAATTAGTCTCTCTTCAGACAAAAAGACAGAGACGTTTTGAAGCAAACAAAGGTTTCTTGAAAGTCACATAAAAATTATGACCCAAAAAAAAAGTGGATGCCCAAATCCCTTAGACTGCTGAAGAAATTCCAGCTAGGGATGTCCAGCAAGTCTGGAGGGGTTCCTCATACTTCACTGAGATCTAAAAGTTTGAGGTCATCCCTAAAGGGAGCTGAGGCCACCCAGCACTTCACCCATAGGCCTTTGTGAACAGAGTCTTTCTTGTGGTCAAAGGGGGGGGCTATCTTGAATTTATGTCTTATTTCTCCCCTTGCGAGCAAACAAAACAATTTCTATGAGTAATTCTACCCACTAATTGCCAAGGAAAAGTCTGGTAAGAAATGCTCTGAATTTTTGACAGGTCAGAGGCTTCCCTAAACAAAGTTGCTGTCTTATGTTTTCTATCAGCACATGTTCACATCCGGGGTCCTCGGTAAATTCCAGCATGGACGAGTCTCTGTGGGAAATTGCTTTTCCCTATTTTCTTGTTCTAACTACTCCAGGAAATGAGTCTATTTTTACAACAACACTAAACAGCAAAATATGAAACCATTATCTGCTTCATGGCAAGAGTTTCGGGTCAGTTCCTAGGTAACTGTCACCTCCGGAGAAGTCAATGGAGTTGTATCTGTTCTTGCAAGGTAGAGGCCTGACCAATTATGTAATTGGTTGATCAGTTACCAGAACACAGAGCTACCACAGGCCTAAGGAGTGTCTTGTTTTCATGCGTCTCAAAGTTCATCCAAGCCCTGATGCATTGATAAGTGAAGTATTCCAGTATTATGGTCTGTAAAGATGATAATTAACTGCTGAAAGATTTAAGCATGAGCATTCTCTACAAACATATACTTTGCCACTGAATGATCCTTTTAAGTACTATCTCTTCTCGATCGTTTTTTCACTTGCCAAATAAACCAGGGTGGGATTTTCAGAAGTTTTTGAAATGCTTTTCTCCTACTTGTGATTGCTTTCAGGAATGAAAATGTTTTCAAAATCCCAAGGATTTCAAGCACTATGGGCTCATCTGCATCTGTGTGCTTCTGCTTTTTGCACACCTGATTTAACAGCTACTCTGAATTTCAAAGCTGGACAGTAAACCCAGTTGATTTCAAAGATAGCACATAAAGGCCAAAACACCAGGTGTGATTGGAAGATGAGTGTGTAAGCAACACTTGTTACAAATTTGGCTCCTTATTTCCTGGTTTGAGGGACACTACGCCAGCCTTCACATGTGAACTTCTTTTCTGTTGAAGCACTCACGTGAGCCTTTCTTTATGTATTTTATCTAAGAACTTGGGAGACATCTGGCATGCATAAGAATCAGTCCAAACAGAAATTCTGGAGTTGATCAAAACTCAAACCAAGTCAGATTTGTTGGCCTGCTAGTAAGTCAAACATATAAATTATTTTATTCCTCTCTATGGGAAGAAGTAACCCTGGAAAAATGTGACATGAAATCTTCAAATGACAGAAATTCTATCACCAGGATGCCCCCAGAATTTCATCCATTGACTGATTATGAGCTAGACTAAGAGTTAGCACTTCCTTACCTTCAGGTTGGGAAAGAGGTATTCATGACTTTCCACCTCATTAGAAAGCTCACCAAACGTCACTCGAGACCAGCATACAGAAAACAAACTTAGAGACAATATCTAAGGAAAACAGAACCTAACCTATGACTTGTTCTTTGATTTACAACTGCGATTGTGGGCCCCACCTCACAGTCATATGCTATGGTAATAGGCAGCAGTTCAACAAGAACCAGTCCTAACTTTTCACGTTATAGTGATTCTGAGCTACTTCAGCACATACCTTAGCCTGATGCAGCAAGTAATTAGAATGACTAAAGGGACAGGTGACATGCCACAACTGAAAAAAAGAACGATCAAGCCTTTGGTCTTGTTTATTCTATCTTCTGGGTCTTTTTTTTTTTCTCTAAACCAAAAATTGCCAAATTTCACATGAAATTTGCTCTCAACAATTTCTCCCATCTCAGATTTGTCTGTTATCAGTACAACTGTGAGTTTCAAACACACAGAGATACCCGAACAGATCCTCTGAAATGGGCTCACTGGCATTAGCGACTGCAGTCCTGAATCCACCCATGCCGAGAGTATTTTCCCTAAAAAGAAAAAAATACAAGGTGGCAACCTCCATGGGAGGAGGAGTGGCATGCTCCCACCTGTTTAGCTAGTTGCATATACAAGTCTTCTAACTTCATCTTTGGGGTTGCTTACAAAATACTTCAACACTCTGAGAGCACAAAGACCCCCCAGCCCACAGCTGGGATTCTGTGTCAGGAAGGCACACCCTAATTAAAGAAATAAAGCATCAGCTCTGCTCCATTTGCCTGAAGTCAATGGGATGTTTGTCCAAACCTAGGAGCATGCTCAGGGACCAGCTTGAAGAAGAGCAAACATAGGCATCTCTTAAAGTATTTTTCCATGTTGGGGCCTGGGAAAAAAAAATTCAGATTGGGCCCATGACAAAAACAGTTTTCCCCATGGAAATGTTACCCACACCATAAAAGGAAGGAATGACACTGAACTAAAGGAGAATGAAAATTGTCTACTGAATTTTTGTAAATTCCCATAAAATTTGAGTCTTGTTCTATGTGTGTAATTTTGACTGTAAGTCATGAATGGCTGACTCCTAAGAGAAGCAGGAAATGACTGGCTCATGATAGGATAAAAGGCTGCATAATTGCATGGACAGAAAATGGATTTTCATCAATCACTACGTTCTCTGACAATATGGCAGTGGCTTTTGATCATGTATCCAATGCACAGTAATTAGGCAAAATGACTTACCCTCAATCTTTTCAGTATTTAGCTCTAAGGGTGCAAGGATTCATTCTTGGAAAGGGAGGATGGTCGTGTGATTTAGGGCACTGGATGAGCACTCAGATCTGAGTCCTCTCCCTGGTTCTGCCACAGCCTTGCTGTATGACCTTGCACAGGCTTTTCTCCATGCCTCGGTCTCGCCTAAAATGGGATAACAATAGTTCTTTATTTCAGAGGAGATAGGAATATTGACCAGCTCAAGGCTGTGCCACAGAGATGCTACAGCAAAGATCAACACAGAAAAACTCAGACACAGAATAATGCCTTGCTAATAAAATGTGGGAACACAGACAGTAATTAAATTGAGTAATAGACACAAAACATAGGCTGATTTTTGAGCAATGCAACACTGATAGGCTTTGTACCTGGAATTAAAGGAAATTTAAAAGGGATTCCTATGAGTTGGCCTGACTCTGAGATCTGCTAGCAGTACAAACTGTGAATTAAGACACACCAAGGAAATAGCTTCATTCAAAACCTCTACATGGTGTCTGTTTTACAGCAGCCATGATTTCCAGCCCAAGTGAGAGCCAGATAACTATCCAGAACACTTTCAAAGCCATAGGAGGGGCCTACAAAATCCTTTGATTTACAGTAAAATACAAGCATGCAAATCTGAGGTAGTTTGAAACTTCAAAATAAAATCTGAAACTTTCAAATTAAAACATAAATGGGTCCACTGATCCTAATTAAACTGTCAGGTGTCTGGAACAGCTTCAACGCCACTATTCCAGCATCACACTGCTGCTGGAATTGGACAGTGCTTCAGCAAAGAGTATTCAGTATTTTTCCAAATGCAAAGATGAATCTTTTTCTCTAAAGCATTTGCCTTTCATGTCAGGGGTCAGTTATGGGCCCGTGGGTCTGGGAGAGAGGATCTCCAAACCAACTGATTTGGAGACCAACAGATCAAAGGCTGTTCTGTCAGGCAGGAGGAGAGAAAACAGATTCAAGACACATCTTAGGAAAGGAAAATAATTTCTTAGAGACAGAAAAAAGAGGGATGGGAAAGTCAGGCAGAGAATAGCTGGAAAACAGCCCACAGAAAGGCAAAATGGAACTGAGGAGGACAGGCAAGAGCACCTCATAAGCAGAATGTTGAAGTCCATTGGAAAGAAGATGCTGTTTCAAGCAAGAGTAAAAAGCCTAAACCCCAAGTGCTGGAGCTAGCTGGGAACCTGGGAGAGGAGCAACCACCTGCAGTCACCATGAACTGCTTAACAAAGCAGATGCCAGGCAGGACAGAGGACAGGAGAAAAGGAAAGCAAACTGGCACACATTCCTTGGTTTCTTCAACAAAAGCAACTGAAGGACAGCTCTAGAGAGATGAAGCACTGAATTAAATGTAATGAATTGACTAAAGAAGCAGTGACCATGCACCATATTGTAATGCTGAGATTGGGTTTGGCCAGTCCTCTCTCTTAGTCTGTTCTGATCAGACAAGATCTCAGAAAAAGATGTAATCAGACCAACAAGTTCTGGATCCCTGGACAGAGGAAATGAGTGCAGAATGTAAAATAGAAAAACATTTCATCCCCAAACTGCTGCCTACAATGTAAAAGGACAAAACCAACAAGGTATTAAGGCATTGCACGGAAGTGCAACTTTTGACAACCACCATCCTCAGCTCCATTAAGCCCTCTATTCACCCCCCACCCCACAAGTAACAGCTGTCCATTAGATATCTTATGGCTCCAATTGCTCACACCCTTCCCTGTAACACTCCAGATGCAGCACATTAGAAGTCCAGAGGGAGTCCACCTCCAGCAGACAGCAGAAGAAGATATGACACGGCATTCACGAATGCACAGAGAACTGTTTAATTTACAGCCACAATGGTGAAACAAACCATTTCAGAGCTTGGACATTCAAAGTTAAGTCTGACACTCATTCTTATATTCACTTATTGTGCTTAAGTATTAGAGAACACAGGATTACATTAACCGTACACGACAATCTGAGATCCCTGTGGGACCGAGGAGTGGAAGGGATGAGCAAGAATGAGGGACCAGCCCCTCAAGTGGTGTAAGCTGGTACAGCTCCATTGCAGGCAACGGAGTGATGGGGATTTACACCAGCTGAGGATATGGCCCTTGAAATGTCCAACTTAACTTTGAATTAACGACCTTTGTGTCACTGTTCCTTCTGGTTCTATCTGCCTCTAATTGAAGGAGGACTATTCCCACAACCTGGCGGGTGAGAGCTCAGCTGGACTACAGGAAATGATGCTCATGTCGTGACACTACTCCTCGCAATTTAACAGCCATGGACTGCATCCTCATCTGATGTAAATTAGCTAGGGGGCATCTGAAGTCAGAAATATTTGCCAATTTATAGTAGCTGAAAACATAGCCCTGAGATTTTTTGTGTTTTCTGCCGCATGCTGTATGAACACTGTGCTTGACAACAAAGACTCGTGTGCGTTTCATTCCTCGTGACAAAATTAACTCAAGACTACAAGTCTCAAACAAACAGCTATTGGAGAAGTCCCCATTCAGTCTTCACTCTCTCCTGGTGTGCTGAATTTGGCATAACACGTTTATTTGCTGGCACCAACAAAACCCCTCAGTTTGCTTTGTTTTCAAGACTTTGCTATGAGGCCAGACTCCCTCATGATGTAAATCAGACTCCAGAATACCCAGGGGAGTCATTCCCAAGGAGCTGGCCCACAAACCCAAACACAACCTCCTCATGCCAGTCCAACCACAGGACTCTTTCCAAGAGTTGTTTTGCAAACTATTCCACTTAAGTGACTTTGACATCTTTTCATACCTGCACAGTGTCTGAGTGGGTCACATAATGCTTTTTTTTCATCTACATGACTTTAATGGATATATGTTTGGTTTTTTTTCTTTCATTAGATATCTTTTAGACAAAAAAAAAAAAAAAAAGGAACGGAGCAACATTATTGGCATCCCACTGAAACATAAATATATAAATTACACTTTATACACTTTTTTAAACGCAGACACATACATTCATGTGCATAACATTGTGAACAGTACACTTAGTGGAAAACAAGCACAGACAATCTTAGTTAAATGTATTTCCAGTTTTGGTGCTCAACAAATACACTGGGAAAATGGTCACAAAATAGAACGGTGACTAACTCTATCTCTGCATTAGCATCTGAAGCCAATAATGCCTGTTAGCTAACATTGCTTTGTTTGGTTGAATTTGGACATAGCTACATGAACAGGAGGGGAATGTTTGAACTATATTTAGAGAAATTGAAAGGTTAAAAATCTTGCTCTCTTTTGTTGTTTTAAGGTTCTGCAGTTCATTCACATTTGAAGATATTTTTATTTGAGTGGAAACACTGTCTTCAGGACAAACTCTTTTGCTGTTCCAAACTAAGAAAACTCTTTCATCTTTTTGTAGATGTTTCACAAATAAAAGAATCCAGTAGTTCATTTTACATATCCAAAGTAATAATCCAAATAAAACAAAGGGTACATAATCCAAACTGCTGGGGTGGGGCAGTGATTTTGGCCAAGTGAGTAGCCATCTCATATCTGGCACAGCCCTGAATTTCCAAAGCAGTACAGAAGGATTTATCCATGTGGCTCCCACTGCAATCTGTGGGGAACTGAACATTTAATCCTTTGGCACTTTGAAAATACAGGAGCTGGTGCCAGAGTATTTTATCTGCCCTGCTATAGTTAAAATAGATTTTGATGTTATGTGGGCTATTCTACTACAAAAATATGACCACAAAATGCTTTTTTTTTTCCTTTTTTTTTTTCTTTTTTTTGGTTCAAGAAAACATAGCAGGCTTTCTCAGGTATATAAAACTGTTAATTTTTAGATAAAAATACAAACTTCACCTTTACAAAAACACATATTTCTGTTGAATACACATAAAGCATAACATTTTACCAAAAATAAAGAATTTTAGGTTTTGTTCAAATATTTGCAGCAAGGTAGTTCCCATGCCACCATGACATTATACAATGCAGATACAAGAATTTGTACATTTCACACAGCTCCAACATGTGAAATAAAAGTATCTGTATACTGATAAGAATGACAATTGCTAACACAATATCACTAGTAGGCAACTGGCATAAGTCTTAAAGGAAAAAAAAAATAAAGGATTTTTGCATGGATATCCTATGATTTGTTTACGCACATCTCTCTTTTTTTTTCTCTCTTTTTTTTTTTTTCTTTTATGTAATGCTTTAAATTACGGGGGAGGTTGGGGAACATAAACCAAGAAACGTCTAGAAAATTATGCATAGGTATACTGTTTTTATTTTAATACATCTCATTAGTTTGCATCCCACTAGGAGAAATACCATAATGTTTTGTGTTCTGCTTATTGTTAAACCAGTCTTTTATATGTGTTATTGGCAAATGTAGTCCAAGAGATAATAAAAAGCTAGGCAAAGAGTAAAAAGAAAACTTAATAATCACTTTATGGTGTAAAAAAAAAAAAAATCCACTTAAGGCTCCCCAGAAGGTTTTTTTGTATAGACTTTTAAAACACCACCAAGCAAGGATGTATTGTTCTATAGTGTTTGCGTGGCATTTGATCATTTCATACATTCCTGCTTTTTTGTGCCTGAAGTCCACCAGTGTCCATCCATCTTCATCAAGAACGCAGGCACATTTCTTGACGTAAAGCACCGTTGACTGCTCTGACAGAAATCCACTATTCACTTAGATTTTTGTCATGTTTTTGAGTACTTTTGGTATCCTCCATTCATTCAACTGTCTTTTTTTCTTTTCTGTTTTTCTTTCGGTTTTGTTTGTTTCTTTTTTTGGACAGGGAAGCTTCCTATTGTTTCACAGAGTGCTACAATACTTGCTTTGATGTCACATTAAACAAATGTACATTGTCTCTTTGTTCTCATTAAGTGTTCTTTTGAGCCAGTTTTTTCACACAGGAGAACAAATAAAGTATACAGTCAATAAGCACCATACATAGTAGGTTCAGGAATGTAACAAACCATGTACATCCATGTCCCAGAGAGAAGTTTTTTTTCTAGCTTATTTTCACCTTACATCTGCAGGAGAGAAAAAAGATACAATAACTCTATGATTAGAATCAAAGGTCCTGTCCTCGAAGTAGACGACTTAAAAAAAAACTGTTCTGCATGAAGAGTCACTAACCTGGGACAAGAAGTTCTAAATGCTGTTTTGATTGAGTTTACATGCTCACTTTTAAAGTTGAATTTTAGAAAATCTTTGCTTCTATCATACTACTCCCAATAAATACCTGTTAATCTGAAACAGGATATCAAGTTTAGCATTCTTTAGAAATGATACATTGGTATAAATGAAAACTGCCACTGGGAGTTCATGTGCAAAAACAGGGCTTGAAATTTAATTCACCATCATCCAGACGTTAGGCACAGACACTGCAAAATCCAAATCATTCCCACTCCAAATACCAGAACCAATTGCAAGTGCTGCAGTTTACATACTTTCAAGTCATTAAGAAATGGAAATTACATATTTAATTTGGAATGTGTGTCGCCATCATCATACATTGCTAATATGTTGGCCAAAGGATTTCAGTCATTTTTGCACTGAGAGGGTGTTAGTTTTTCACTACACTGAAAACCTCATGAATTTTGATGACTGACTATCATCATCCTACTGAGACTGAACAGACCGAAAACAAAGATTTTAATTTTCTGGTGTAAGTAACACAGGACTCTGCAACACACAGCAAAAAAAAAAAAAAAAAGGTATTTCTTAGCATCTTTCCAGCAAGAAAGCAGATCATCAGATTGTGTCAGGTGCATGTGCAATCAACCCCAGCTCCTGCCAGAACATGGGTTTGATGGTCACACAAATAATAATAATAATAATTTGCTGTATGTACACTCAATATTTCACAGCCAAGGACTGGGAACACAACGATTTGTAACCTGGCAATTCATTCATGCATTATCACATGATGCTTTGACCTCAGAAATCAATAATCATGAAACATAAGCAGAGGCAATGGAACTTGAGATTTCAGAAGCTGAAGTAATAGCACCCTCCAATAAAAAAGAAATAAAAAAGGCAAGAAAAGGAAGTAGCTCAAGAATGTAAGATGCTGATGGTGATGTGGAGCTTAAAGGGAAAATATCAGCAAGTAGAATTATCAAAGCCAATCAAATCTAATCTCTTTGCAGCCTTGAGGTAGCAAGTGTCAAGATTTTGAACAGTGATTAAGTTAAGTGATGATATTTGATTAAGTTTTCCAGTACTTGTGCTATTAGGGTGTTCAGCATATAGGTCCTACCTGAATATCAAATAGTTCCAGTAGGTTTTATGTTGGTTTTAACTTTTTTCGTTTCCGTTTTTTACCTGATTCCCTAGGCCTTCCTGTTAACATAAGGGCAGGGCTGGTGAAAAGCCCTAAGGTAATGCATTTCGTGTAACACTGAAGTCATAAATACTCTAACCATTTACATTTCAAAGAAATCTCATTATCCTTTGCATTAAAGTAAGAACTTTATAACGTCTGATTTGACATTGAGTTTACAAAGTAATTACCCAAAAGTAAAGAAATAATAAACTAAGTTGGCATTGCACACGTCATTCCCAGGATCCGTCTATAATCTAGAATTACTGTTACCATGTTACTTAACATTTGCCTTCAGCTCTGGAGTTGAGCTATTTTCAGCTCCCCATCCACTTGCCGGGTGCAAGTTTCGTTCCTATCAGTAATTAAATCCTAGAAATACGTGTTTCTCTATGACTGTCCTGCCCCGTTTTTTCCACATATCAAAACCAAAAATTTTGATCTTAAAATCATGGCTGCTTAGTCCATAGCAATTAAAGACAATTTGGAAAACTGAAATTGATCTAATGAAACTTTTTTTTTTTCCAAACAGGAGACATAGAAAATGTATCAAACCATACCCACATTAAAAATAGCCACTTTATATGTGGTTTTGTCCAACAATTCCACCTAGTTTCAGCTAAACACTCAGCTCAGCTTATAAATTGATGTCCAGTAAAATTGCAACAGAGGTCTAACTTTGCTTTTATAGAAATTCTAATTCTTCTGCTCTGTACATAGCAACTGATGTTTACATTTGCTTGGACCAGGTTTATGTCTCCCTGCTGGATGGAGTCAGTGCAGAAAACCCTTCCTCACACAGCCACCTGCAAAATCTATCATCTTTGGGCAGCTTTCCTCCTATGTTTACCTGCTCTTCACTGACTCTTTAATTTTAGGCTGGTTCTACTGCACCCTTAAATTCCCTGCAGAGGTGCAAAACAAACCTTTAAGGCTGCCTTCAGCCAGTATCAGGAGAAAGGGGAATGTCCTTTTCCCCATAGTGGGTTTCCTGAATAAGTGTGTCAAGCTCTGTATTGATTGCACTGTAGTAAGCAGATCAGAGCCAATGATTTTAGATTAATTCGGAATGATTTTATGAAAGCCAGATTGAAATTATTTTTTCCCCATAAATCTTTCCCCGTTGTAACTCAAAGGTTGTCTCGACAGAGCAAATTTAGCTTAAATGCGACAACTGACAAATTCTTCAGTATACATAAGGAAACAACAGGAATGAGCAATGTTGTTTCCAAACAAACTCCTTAGCCTTGAATCCTGACTTTATTCCCAAGTGCTTTACATTAATTTCATTCATATTTTCCCCAAGGTCACGTAAATCTCGGTATTATCCCTGTCTCCACAAAATCTAAAGGAATTAGGCAACAGAGTTCACCCACGAGCTGCAACATGACAACCTTTAACTTAGTGAAGCAAAACCTGAACACTACTGGGCATTTACATTTATTTAAAGGCTAAGCTTTCAATTCGAAATCCAAACTCCTTATACAGCACAAACTGGCCCTCATTTGGCATCTTCAACACAGAGAAGCAGCTGGGAGCTTCTCTACTGGGTTCACTGTAAGCAATGTTTGCTTTATGTTCTATACTAATATAAAAATAAGGTCCATATGAAATCAGCATTAATGCAAAAATAAAAGGAAAACATACCAGTTTCTTCTTCTCTATAATCTGAATTAGTATTTGATGATGTACAGGTGCATTCCATATGCTCTTCTAATCTCACCAGAACTTCTTTTAATTTTGGCTTTTTTCTAACATACTCCACTTTTGCCACCTATAAAATACGATGAGGTATGTACTGAGACACATCAACATGGTTACAGTTCAGAACTGAAGACAGATAACTATATACCTCTATTTTTAATGTAGCCAAACCCATATAAAATGTTAGCATACTAATCATCTTTTATCTTAATTGTGCATCACATAACTATTTATTGCACAGACTATTTGTTTATTCAAGTTCAGTAGTTTGAAACAGTTTTCCCCCAAGAGATAAAACAATTTCCCATTCATTTTGTTTTGATGTTTGAAGCAACTCAGTTTCCACATGTATCACAATCAACTTCTATACAGATTCAAATCGGTGGTTGTCCTTGTGAACTGCCACTTTTAGCCACGATCTTCTGTAAGTGTTGTTGAAGGCTGACAGGGAAGGCATTAGATTGGTTTGCATTTTATTATTTACAAATTGGTGTCTCCAGAGCCCTCTGAATGTGAAGTACTCAGGATCTCAACATCACTTTAGAAAGCAGTTTCATTCCTACTCACTCCCTGCAATAACCTGGGGCTTGGTCACAAGAGCTCTGAAGCACAGCTTTTAGGTCCATGGGAACTACCACTCCTAAACTGGGTCCAGCCTTTGGCATTTTGTGGAAAACAGGCAGACAGAATATTTCTCCCCAGTTCTTCCAACTGTTCACAACTGCACTGCTCCACTTAAGGCATCCTTAAAATAAAAAAGTCTGGAGGGCAAGTTGAGGCTGGAGGAAGGATCATGCTGGAGCAGCTCTGGCTACATGCAGATCTCTCATCTGAAGGAAACCAAGGCAGAACAGAAGGCTGTTAGGGTGGGGGGATACTGAACACGAGGACATCCTGACCCACAGGCTGACAGCCAGGAGAGGAGGAATGGCAGAGAGGGCAGAGCTCTGACGTTCTGCGGTGCTGAAATGGCTCGTGGACTGCTGGGCACTGACTTGGGCTAAGTGTAGTGCACGTGATGGTCAGGGCCATGCATGGGAATATGGCCTAATGTGGGCAAGGAGAGTGATAGAGAGTTTGTAAGGGCTTCAGTGTTTAGTTCTCAACTGTGTTCAACACTGCAGAATAGGTGGTGATCACTTGCTTGCAATGGAAATCCTTGCAATTTAATCATGGCTTCTCAGACCTACTCATGTGACAAAAGGGCACTGCAGAGTGGCTGTCCCACCAAACAAGAAGACTACAAATCACAGGGATGCAGCATAAATAAGAGAGATGGGGGAGCAGAAGGACAAGGGAGGCTGGCTGTCTCTACAGGAGTTACATGACAAAGCCATGCAGGCTGGTCCAGCAAAAAGCTCCAGTCACTACCAAATAAAACATCCACAATGGCACTCCCAGCCACGGTTTCCTTGTGTGTTTGATGGGGATTCAATGCTCTAAATCAATCTTCACACTGCAAAAATCATTCCTGTGCTCTTTCAAAACTGGAACAACAGCATCACAACATGAGAGCGGTGGCTGGAAAAACCCATTCCATTCCCAGTTCCCAGAAACACTCTTCTGGCTCTGGGCTCACCACTATCAAGAGCCTCTGAATGCCAGTGAGAGAAGCTAGAGCCAAATCCTGGCCTTCCCAAAGCAAATGGGAGATCCGCCTGAGCTTTCATAGAGCAAGGAATTCAGACCCACGTTTTAGTCACCGCCCCTTGTGTCAACAGGATCTGGAGATGATTTCCATTTACCCAGCAAACAAAAGTTCCAGAAACAGATGCAATAAATGAAGTATCCACATTAAAAGGTATCTTCTGAAACTGTCAGATGTCCATGCAAACAGATTAAGAGTTGGCCATGACATACCAGAACACTTTATCTGAAAGACTATGGGTCGAAGCAGTATGTTTCAAAATTGCCTATCAGAACCCAACTCCATCAAGCCTTTGAACACGATGATTTGAAAATGTATGGTACAACTGAGTCATCTGGCATCAAAGGATGACTAATCCTTAAAATTTATGAAAACAAACAGTAATTAAGACACCTCCATCATCAGAGACAAAGAAAGGGACCCAGCAATCACGGAACAGCTCTCAGATCTGCCATGCTTATTACAGCTGTTAGAATAAACCACTCTCATTGAAAATTACATGCAACAAAAATAAACTGTAATCAAGCTTTTAAAAGCCTGTCTTCGTCTCGTTTGGTTTTACAAACTGAAAGATATATGCAGTTCCTGTGGCTATTTGGTATTAAACAACAGTTAAAAAACCAGAAACAGTAATACTTTGTAGAGTATCATAACAAATTTATGCAGCAATTTAAAGCTGGCTTTTAGTATTGCAGTTAAAATACAATCCAGCACATGTTCCACTGCCCTACTTCACGCTACACAGTTTAAAGGAATGTAATTCTGTAGATGTTGCAAATACTGGAAGTGAAGCAGCACAAACCAGACAGGCTGCTGTGTCTGTGTCACCTGTTAACACCTGCTGCCACACACAATGCTGATCTACAACAATGAAGGCTGCAGGTCACATTTTCAGTGGGTATAAATAGGAGTAGCTGTGCCAACAGCATGGGATTTGGCCTTGTGTACAAATGGTTTTTCCTTCTTTGTATTTTTCTCCCTGGTGTTTATATTGTGAAGTTTCTCAAGTGTATTACACAGAACTTTGAGGTGGTCAGCCCTCAACAAATCAACAAGCTCCTATTACTTGTCTCTAATGTAACAAACAAACAAACAAAAAATCCTCAAACCCTCCAGATCCAGAAAATACCACTATATAAAAACTCTTTGAGAGCAAGACAGTGAAATAACTGATTAGCTTCTCAAACGGTATATACTCAGTGGCACCATACTTGCATCAGTGTACATTCTAGATCTACATCCTGCAATACACTGTGGTGGCTAATTAAAAATTAAATAAAATCTGATAAAATATGTGGCCTAATGGAAACATTATGGGAATGCTTTTTTTTTTTTTTTTTTTTTTTTAGTTTTTCCCAAA
>VWZN01004926.1:499134-512761 GCA_013396955.1 Regulus satrapa
TTCTCCAGAAGAGATTAAATCAGGGATCAATACCAGGGGGAAAAAAAAAAGAAGACTGTAAGCAAAAATGTCCAAAATACCTCCAGTATGAAGCTAAAATTTATCCTGGACAGGAGCTCGCAAGAGAAGCGTCAGCACAGAAAGTTCCTCCTAACAGCAGAACTCACATGGCTGACACCTAAATACCAGATGGAAGCAAGCCCAAAAAGTAACTGAATGAGGATACCTCTTGGAATCATCTATTGCTTCTGTATTAAAATAACTGCATGCTGATACAAGGGAGGGAAAACCTGTCTGTGAGGAAGATGTCAGTCAACAGGGACTAAAGGACTGGGGTGGCATCAGGAGCCTTCCAGGCCTGACAAGTCACTGCTGCAGGGACAGGAGGGCAGGAATGGCTGTGTGGGGTCTCTGTGTCCCAGAGCAGAGCAGCCAGACCCTGCCCTCTGCCAGCCTGACAGGGCTTCCCATGCCCCGAGGGCACCTCGCTGCTTTTCCGCCTTCCCCTCTGCCAGGGTTTCCTTTGCTTCTCCCATTCCTAAACTGACCTTTGATACCTGGTTCTGCCTGCCAGTCCCACCAAGTGCTGGCTGCAATTGCACTTAAGCCACAGCTCAGTCCAAGTGCTGCTTATCCCAATGGCAGAAGAAAAAGGTTCTTAAACCTGAAAACGTGACATACAGGCATTTTGCCTGGTCATCCCATGAGTTCTGCAAGGCCTTTTCAACCAGCTCTGAGGCTGGGTAGCTCTGAACAGCTCATCCTGAACTCCAGCATTTTTTCCAACCTCTGAACAACTCCCCAGTGACAGCTGAGGAAATGCTCCCTCTTGTCCAGCTCCTTTTCTCTGCACCTCACCCTCTTATGAATGTACTCTAAGAATGAACCAGGTTGAGATTCCCCACATCAGCTCAACACTGAATATGCAGAAGTGGCTGAAGCTGGCAGAGCTTCAGCTCAAGGCCAACCTGAGGCAAAGCTGAGGTAGATGGAGTAATTTAGCTCGTTTCTCAATTTGCCTATGAGCCTTGCTGCAAACAATCATATTGTTCAATATTAGTAGCATAGGCAGGATTTGTTCCATAATATTAATTATTTTCTTCTGTGACCAAACCCACTAAGAACACCACCATGCTCAAAAAGCCTCTTGGGAAGACTCTTGTTCAGAAGCCCCCAAATAAATTATGGTCTGGTACTTGGTAAATACTTGAAGTCACTGGACAGAAGCAACAGGATCTGCAGATGTTACTGAAATGTTTTTGCACACAGAGCAGAAAATCTCTCTGTAACAGACACCAACACCCCTAACTCCCCCACCCTTGTCACCATTGCTCTATAAGGAGAGAATCCTTTCCTTGCCATCAAAGAGCAGCCTCTTCACCTCAGTCGAGTTCTGCAGGGCTGTGTCAGTGCAGTTTGCTGAACAGAGATGTCTTTAGGGCCAGGAGGCTGTGCTGCCATGGGCTCACTGTCACTGTGCAGGGCAAACCCACCTTCCACTAATGCAACCCACCCCGTGAACAGGAAACCTTGCACGACCCATTTCAGGGAAGCTGTTCCACCAACCCCCTGGCTTCCACATTAATGATACTTCACTGATGAGAGATCCACTTCCACAAAGACGAAGAAAGGACATCCCCAAACCCTCCAGCCTTTGAATCATGTCCCAGGAATGAAATACCTCAACACAAGCACCTCCACTGCTCCTCTCACACTGCCCCAGCTGTCGCTTAACCTTAACTACAGTGGCCCTCAGTGAGACAAAGAAAACACCCTTTGCTTTCGCCTGTTGGATGATGCAAACCCACTTGCTGACCTTTCTGGATGAACATTTTTCTAGTGTGAATGGGCCAGCTATGATCTCACTACCTTGTCAATGAGGAGGAAGCGGGGAAAGCCTTTTCAATGTTCCATCAAAAGAGAGCTTTTATGCAGTCTGACATCAGGGGAAAACACAAGTCGGCTTTCCAACTGCACTGCAGAGCAGCTGAGAAGGCTCTCCAAAACCGCTCCCACCTTTCCAGGGACCCTCGCTCTGAGCCAGCTACTTAATGGCATGAGCAGACATTCAGCTCTAAACTTAGGATTGGCAAAAGGCTCAGAAAACCATCAATTACATCAAAGCTACAAGGGGATCTGACTCTGGAGGGCATAAATATGGATTCTGTTCTAAGAGTTCTGGTGTGACAGTGGGGTCAGCCTACAACCTTTACAATGAACATCCTGTTCCTGCTTGACCTCTTGTCCTTTTTTTCCCCTGCTACTTAATGACTGTTTGGAGCAGTCTTGGCACTTGGAAAAAAAAAAAGTCCTCCAAAGCTGGCTGACGTATATTGATATTGCTGGTGGCAATATATTTACACAGCCACGAAAAGCAGCTGCTCAGCTGAGCCTACTTTTAGCTTGTGCCCTACTAAAATGAATGCAAATCTTAAAGCACTACAACGGGCTGAGAGACTAAAATTCCTTCAACGTGGTTGTGTGCTGGGGAAGCAGCTCCAGCAGTGACATCCTGCAAAGCTGCTGCCAGGAGTCTGCAGCTCTCAGGGAGCACTCGGTGTCCCAGCAGCAAGGGGACAGCCAAGACCTTCTCTCTCATCCGTCATCTCCCCCATCCCTCAGGGGCTGGGAGAGAAGCACAAGGTTGCAATATCACACACAGGTACCAACAGAGAGTTCATCACACACGTCTCAGCTCTTTGCTGAGCACATCCAGCTGCTCTGTACATGCTCGCTGCTACACAAAATCAACTGGAAGCTGCATCAAACCCAAAGGCAACAGCACGAAATATCACAACCCTGAGGCACTTTGATGTTTAGTTCCTATTCAGAAAGGTTTACAATAGCAGTCCTTCAATCTCTCTGGTTTATTCTCAGCCCTCAAGTAATCATTGATCCAAAATTTTTACTTCATTTTTAATTGTTTCTGCAAAGCATATCCCACGAAGGCAAGGCAGCAAGCAAGTGTAAAGTATGATTATTTTTGGGAACACCGAGGGAATCTCAGATGTTTCTCCAGCTTATCTGGATGCAAAAACATTTATCAGATGTTCAGAAAAAGGAAAGAAAAAGAAATTCTGCCCAGACACATGTCTGCATGTATGAAAAACAGTGTATGAGAAACAATGAAATAGCTTAGGTGCCTTATTTTTGTTCTAGAATGTACAGCACTAAATGAACGGCACTTCTCTTAAGAAACCCTCTGCAAGTGCAGCAATCAGTGTGTTGTGCAGAGCAATTTTACATTCAAGAATGTGATGGGGTTTATTTTAATTCTGCTCTTAAGAAATTCAGGGCAACGAGAACTCAGAGTCTTCACAATATGAATGCTAAGTGTAAGTCTAATCTCCTACACACAGATGTAGATCAACAGTACTTGTTTAAATACTGATAAAAATTAGAACACAGTGAAGCCAAATGAACATAAATATTTCACGTAATATTTACTGTAAAGTTGCAATGGGGATTTTTTCTAATGAGTAAATACAGCATGAAGCTGTTGAGTCTTCTATCCCTGGGGTAAGATAATTTGAAACACATTTTTTCAGATCAAAAGTGTTATGTTGTCAAATATAAAAGCCCAATTTAGGCTGCATAATATTTAATTAAGAAAACAGCATTCCATACTGTGATTTATTTATTTTTTTTAAGTCCAATGCCCCTTGAGTCATTTTAACTTCTTAACTTTAAGATCTGTACTGTGCGAGATCATGGGAAAGGCACAATCAACTTTATTTTCATTGCAAAAAAAAAAAAAAAAAAAAAGGAAAAAGGAAAAAAAAAAAAAAAGAGAGAGAGAGAAAAAACCTAAAGGGAATCCTGTGAAAACCAAATCCAAACCCGAGATTTTCCAATGACCACGTAACTTGAAAAGGCCATCTGCTCACTCAAAACAGAGAGAGCCGCTCCAGCCGAGGATGGCTAGCAAAGGTCTGGGTCCCACGGGCACGGGGGCGGGAGGGGTTTGCAGGCTGGAGAGGAGCCAGGCAGGGCCCCGCAGCCCCTGCTCACCTTGACACTCCTGTGGTGTATCCGGGAGGGCTGGCACTTGACGCTGCTGGTGTTGCAGCAGCCGGTGCAGCGCTTCACCTCCACGCAGGGCGGCCATATCAGGAAGTTGGCCGAGGTGGGGTCGATCTGGCTCCGAGGTATCTCGTAGATCACCGTCCGTGTCTTGCACACCGCCGGGATGGCCTCCTCTGCGGGCACAGGACAGTCACACCCGGCTGAGCAGCTGCTCCCACCCTGCAGCACCCACACCCATGGGGTTCACCACGGGGAGCAGGGCTCCCGGCCCCCACTGAGCGCTGTTTGCTTACAGCCAAGCTGCGCTGTTACCCTGGGGACAAGCTTGACTCCCTCCCAAAGCCCAGCCCTGAAACGAGGGCTCCCAGTGGCCTGGCTCCCGACACAGCTTGGAGCACATGCCATGAGATAAGACAATCCCAGCTCTGGAAGTGACAGCAAGCCAGGAGCTGCTCCACATTCGATGACCCACTAGTACAGCCTCAGAGTGACTGAGCAACAGCAGCTGGTGTTTTCCAGCATGGGGGTCATCACTGCACACAAATACCATCATGCAAACATGCCATACCTGGCAAACACCGCCTCAGAAGTTAAACTGAGGATCATCTGTATCGTACCCAATTTGCACAGCTGGGAAAAAATCTGCACCAGCCTGAAACCTTAACATCCCCACATTGGGGATGGTTCAATCTGTTCAGCCACCATTCCAAAGGGCAACTGCCATTTTTCCTGAAGTCATCAAAGCTTTATACTTGGTGGCTTTTATTTAATTTGTTATTTCCTGAATGATGCAAAACCACCAGAGCAGCATGACCGAAAAACCTGCAGTTAAACCAATATCCTGGTGGACTGAGGTAAAGCAAGCTTGTTTAGGATTATAAAGAGTATCTCTGTACTACTGTGTGATGCTGCCATGTATCATCATCAACCTAGGGACTTTTTAGGAAGTCAAGCTGATATTTCAAAACAGTCCAGAAAGAAAAAAACAATTTCAGGGACAAGTTGTTTGCTGATAAGTTCTCCAAAGACAGCTGGGATTTTTTTTTTTTTTTTTTTTTTGCCTTACGCTGGAAGCTTGTTATAGCTTTGGGTTAGATGTGTCAGGGAACTGGAACACTGCCTGCACTTCTTCACTTAGTTCTTGAGTACAAGAAGCTCAGGCCTAGCCTGTGCCTGCAACATGGAAATCTAGGCTTAGTTTTGAAAGAGATGCATTTCAATAGACTAAAGAGTGAAAATCCTTACTCTCAGCCCCCAGTGCCATGAACTCAAGAAAATTAACAGATGCAATACTGCAAGATAGCTGGCAACTCCTACAAGTTATTGAGCACACCCAGTTCCCAGTGTCTCTGGTGGGGAGGCATTCAGCACCTTGCAGGGTGAGGTGCCAACGTCGCCGGCTGCTTCAGAACCGCTGCTCTCCCCAGGCAGCCAATGCGCCGGGCGCCTGCCAATTCACACTGCAAATCCCTGCTGACAGCAAGCTGGGCTATCTCTGCCTACCACCACAGCTCCAAGTACAAACACGCTAAATTACCCACCACGGATAACACCGTGGATGTTTCCCACAGTCCAGTGGAATGGTGGAACACTCACACCTAATCAGATGAACAAGCACTGCACGTAAAACCTATTCGCACACCCCTTTTTTAAAATTTATATTTGGGCTTTGCTGGATCACCGTCGTTATTAATAAGGATAAAATCCCCTGTAAACATGCCTGGTGCCCTACACAGTGACGGAAATCAATGCCCCAGCGTTTCCATCAATGGCTTTTAATTTTTGCGATAAACTGTATTTTTCTTGTGAATAAAGAGCCAAGCTGTTTCCTTTTGTGGAGCTTCTGCACTGAAAACTCTACCAACTGTTGATGTTTTTTAAAGCACACTGCTGTAGTTGTTCCCCACACTATGAATTATACATTGAATATCACAGCATTTTCTAACTGAGGTCTAGCTTTCCAACATGTTGCAACAAGAAAGTGAATGTAAAGAATTTGTGCATGTCTGTCTCCTATGGACATCCTCCAGAAGACAGATTCTCAGGCAATGGCTCGTTTTGTGCAAAAAGAAAGGCAGAAGCTAGAAATGGTCCTTTTTCTCCTTTGTGCATGTCGCATTTTTCCAGTGAAATGTCCTGCTTGGCTGACCAAAAGCACCCCCTCTGCTTTCACTCCCAAAGTACAAATAGCTTGTTTCTTACCAATGCTTCTTTTTCTGCGAATGGGCACAGGACGGTTCTCTTGCACATGTTTAGCAGAATGAACACTGTAAGATCTCAAGTTTGTTTCTGAAACATCATCATATCCTAGAACAGGAAACAAAATGTTAAACCTCAGGCATGTTATTTACACCAGTGTTGCCACAGCACTGTTCCACAGGTACAAATCTGTGCTGTTCATAGGCACCAGACCAACCAAATCCTGCTACAATTAGTCTAATGTGACCCCCGCTAATGCAATTGCAAGGTCATAAGGCAAAGAAGAAAGACACAGAGTGTGAATGCCATGTACAAGCATGCACAATTTAATTCCAATATCCATTTTACTGAAAACCCCCAAAAACAGTGCACACACTGTGGCAGAGAACCATATCTAAAGCAAAACAGTTGCATTTTTATGTGAAAGGCATAATACGGCTTTTCTTACTGGAAAGGTGTAGAAATAGCAACAATAATCCTGCATGTGAAATGTTTCTTACAAACATTTTGAAGTTCTGGTATGAGGCAACAGTAGAAAATATGGTATTAGACCCAACAGCAACAATGCTGCCTCTGTAAATTTTCTGTTGCTTGGTTTTCAGGGCAGTACTAGGGCAGAATCAAAAGCAAAAAGTAACTAGCATGGGTTTCCTTTTAGCCTCTCTGTTGCAGAACAAATCCCCTGTGAAGTCTCCTAACCTTTGGAGGGGCATCTGAAGCTACTGCAAACTCTGGGACTGCATCCAGGCTTGTCTTGTTCCCTAAATAAGTCTACCACATGGGTTAAAGGGCCATGAGAAAAAGCAAAGATGGAAAACTTGGCATTTCATTTATCATAAAAAAAACAACAAAATAACTGCTCCAACTATTTGGGTTTGTTAAGTGAAGCAGTTCAGGTCGTGTCCCATGCCGTGGGGTCTGAAAACCACAAGCAGTCTGCAAATGGGGAATCAGGAAGAAGGAACCAAACAGAGAACTGCACACAAACCCCAGGACACCCAAAATAGGGGGTTTAGCACTCTGCTGCTTGGAGTGTCCTCTGGAACATCACTGCAGAGCTTCAAGGTTTCACTGCTGGCTCGTAAGAAAACTGTGACGTGCTCTAAAAAAATGCGAAAGGGTATTACACAGTACTCAATTAGCCTCTCTGCAAGCTACCAACACCCTACACTCCCATCTTCTGCACTGCCACACTCCCTGCTTCCAGTTTGTTCTGTACACACAGCTGTCAGTCTCTGGATCTTGTTTTAGTCTCGGCTTTATTAGTAACACACATTGTAAGGCTCTGCTCCACAGAACAGCCAACTCCTTTTCTCCTCCCTCCAAGAAATTGTGCCCTAAGGAACACACAGCTTGTGAAATCACCTGTACAGCCAGGTGAGACATGAAGACAGCAGGACCTCCAGCACCTTAGAAAGAGTTCTGCATCTCAGGGTGTGTCATTACTTCTTGGAAAATACTATTTTAAGTAGCTAAAGAAGATAAAATCGGAGGTCCAAGAGGTAGTGCCAGGATCACCCACTGGTCCTGCCTATTCTCCTTATCAGCTGAACAGATTCTTACATGAAATTAGTCACTGTGAAATCCAGAGTCTCAGTTTATCCAAATAAATTGGCTCCTGGTTCCTATGTACGGTACTTGTTTCCCGTAGACTTCAATGGGAAATTTTGGAACCTGCCTAATTAGCTGGTATTTGGCCTTATTTGCAGTCCCAGTCCTGTCATGTAACACAGCAATGACTAAAGGGTTTTATTTCTGCTTTTATTGCACCCCATACTCCAGAAAACTCATCAGTGGTATAAATAAAATGGCTTGCCAGAGATCCCACAGGAAGTTTGCAACTGAGCTGGGGAGTGGAGCCAGGTCTCCCACATCCCATTCCAATGGCACCAGGCCATCCACCTGATCCCAAATGGTGTTATGCAAAATGAGGATCCGTTCTAATGTGCCTCCAGCCCTCTTCTGTTTCCTAGCACTCAGCCACCCAACACCTTAATACTGACCTCCTTTTTGGCAGCTTCAAGTCGTCACAACCTCTCCCTCAATTTGAGGCAATGAAGTGATATTCGAAAGCAGCGTGAATTCTGCTCAGCCTGAGATCCAAGCTAGGCTCAGAGCAAGAAGCATCTCCGTGCACAAGCAAAGATTGTTTAAAAGGAGATTAAACACAAAAGTAATGCCTCTAATCCCAAGTACTTGGTGGGCACAGGCATTAGGCTGGAAAGAGAAGCTGGCAGGGCTGCCAGCACTACAGCAGGGCTGGGCCACGGCTCCTAATCCCACACCCAGCAAGGCTGGCACAGCTCCCTTTTAGCACGAAGGATCCCTCTTTGTCTCCTTTAAAGAAGCTGGTAAGAAAGAACCAAAGGACTGGTATGATCGGCTAGCCAGTGTTAAAAATGTGCTTACACATAACTGCTCCAGTCAGCTGCAATTAGCCACTTTCCATCACCACGTTTACAAGGCAAAACGACACCTCGAGGAGATGTGTTGCCTATAAGATGATTTCTAAGGTGAAGAAGGCCTCTGGCTTATACTGTACCTCGCTGTCTCACTACATATCTTTAGCACGTATAGCAGTTCCTATACTGCTTACAACTGCTTAGAGTTCCTAAGTTCATGTCCCTCTGTGAGGGTTACAAAAAGAAATCTACACAGCTAGCTCAGCAGAACAAGTTCCAGTCAAACCTCACTGCTTTATCTAACACAAATTGTATTATTTCTATCAACACATCATCCAAGTTTGGTTTAATAAACAGGATCATGGGGCAAGGCTGGAGCCAGAAGACTCGACAATGCTAAAGGCACTTAAGTGTCCCCCCCGATTCCGACAGGCATTTGGAAGGAATTCCATTTCCCAGGGAAGTCAATGGGAAAATCAATACACTTCAAGCAATGTTTAAGGAGTGTTGCCCAAGCGGGAGCAAAAAATCACCAGGTCAGCTTTGAAACTCACGTGGCTCTGAATGAGAGGCCAGAAGGGTTCGTTTGACTTCATTAAAACCACCACGCTACAAAGAGCACTCTCTAGTTCCACTGAAAGGAAGGGTGATACTTAACTTGTATCAGTTTTTTCCCTCGAATGTGCTGATTTAGCTGCAGGGTGAGGATAAGCTCTCAGCAAAGGAAATGTGAGTTTATGGGTGCTTAGCACCTCACAAAATGAGGCTTAGAGCAGAAAGCCTAGAAATGGGTGATTCTTAGTTTAGAATTCGAACATTGCTCCTCAGCAAGTGAAGATGGAGGATGCTGCACAGAGCAAGATTAGTGCAGCTTTCTTTTAACATATTAATAATAAAAAAATGTTTTCATGGCAGCCGATCAAGAAATTTCTCTGTAATCTTTTATGTACTGACAACATATCAATGATGGGCACAAAAACTCTCGCAATTAGCCTTGGTCAATCCATTAGTGTAGCTGAAATTGTTCTTTTTTGTCAGATTGGCAATTTTCCACTGGGTCATGGAATATAAATCACAGAGTTCCTGTGACATTCTGCCAATACATGATTACTCTTCTCACTCAAGAAGCATGTGGCAAGCATCCTAAGTTTACTGCTATTTTCTATTTATCAATTTATACTTTTGCATTTCCATCTTCTTACCAAATAATTTTATGTGAGGTACAACCTCCAACACATGCAGTCTTAATGCAAACTCTTCTAGATCTCACTTTGATGTGCATCCAGAAAGTACGGATCCAAGACTTCTAGTACCAACAGCAGCAGTTAAGGAAATTCTTATAATCTCTTTTTTTTCAGGGATTCAATGTAAGGTACAGTAAACTCAAATGGTCTGTCTTACAAATGGGTCCTAGAGCCAGAAAGCCCACGGCAACATCAGTCTGCTTTTTGATCTTCTTTTTGGCTGATGCAAAATTTGCCCTTCTGACATCCAACGGCAGAGATAGATGTCATTAAGTTTTCAACTTTGATCTGTTAAAGCAAATATAAGTAGCAGCTGGCAAGATCCTGTTTTGTTTAGGTTTTATTTTTTTTCCATTAACCTAGGTGTGATCAACCCAACTGTAAAGGAGGAGGAGTATTCCCTCACCTGTCTGAGGAAAAACAAAGGCCACACATGGAAGATGCTTCTCATGATGAGCAAGAGGCACAAGGGAAGCCAAAACATTGCACCCTAACGTCCTGCATCGAGCACCACACCAAAACCCGCAAAGCCAACAGCACACCTTCCAAAAAACCTAGCTCGGTGGCAGCCTAACACTTTTTCCATGGACATATACAGTTAATTTAGAAAGTTTCTCCACTTAACAAAAGCTGCTCTGCTAGTTCTTAATCACAGGCCGTTAAATTCGCATGGCCTAAGGTGACCCTGGGTGGATGCCCTTAACCCGTGCAAAGAGGCACACTCAGCCCTGCCTTTCCCCATGCAGGCAGATGACTCGGGGAAAATCTGTTCCCAGCGGGAGGCAAACATAATAGGTGATGAAATGAACTCTACCTCCCACAGGACAGATGGGAGAGGTGAAGCGCGAGGAGAAAAACCACGCTGCTGAGCCAGAGAGAGCTTCACAAGCAGAGCAGAGGAAATGCCCCCGTTTTGGGGATTTAGTCTGCTCGTAGTAAAACTGTACTCTGCACACTAGAGCTGCCTACTTCCTGGGACTGTGCGTGCTTTCTCCTTTAAACAGGGTCAGACTCTGCCCTCCGTCATGCCAAGGCAATTCTGTCACCGCCTCTGGATCCCAGTCACAGCAAATTGATAGGAGACCCTACTTCCTGATAGAAACAGAGAATTCCAACGCTGCCTGCACCCTCCGAGTTGGACACGCAGCACTGGGCTCTGACAAACTGGCCTGGATTTTCTTTTTTGAATACAATGATAAGCTTCATGTTGGGTAGTGTTTTTCTTTAAGTAATATGCCAGATGGTCTGGGGGTGTGGTTTCTAATTTTATGAAGGGGGTTATCAGTCATCTCTGCGCTACAATATAGAGACCAAATCTGTCAGAAAAGAAGAAAAACCTGCCCACTCTGACTTACAAAACTTACTTTTCCAATTAAAGATATATGTTTTGCATTGCAGGAGAGAAAATGACTATTCTTCCTTCATTTTCCACAGATTCCGCCTTGTTACTCAGGAATATCAGACATTTTCTTAATGCATGCCTGATCCTGCAAACTCTTAGCCTACAAGATCATTCTTAATTCTCAAGTCCACCCACTGAGTTTAAACAGGGCTACTCACATGCAGAAGGACTGGCAATACCATGCACTAAAACGAGGGAGAGAATAGTCACCGGAGCGATTTTGTTCTGAGCCTCAGCTGAAAATGAGTACATGCTATAAAAGAGAAATATACCTACTGTACAAGCCCTCACTGAACTGGCTGTTCCCTAAAGGCAATTGCAGCCTGAAGGAAATACATTTCAGAAATATTATCTTACCAGGGACAACGAGAAAACATTCGATTTGCTAATTCGAGCTAATACTAAATATAGTAAACAGGCCCGATCCTGTTTACTGAGGAAAGCATGGCAATTTCAGTGCTTGATTAGTCACTCTGATAAGCCTTTAGTAGGAATTACTCATGACAGTAAAGCCTGCAGGACTGTGCCCAGGAAAAGCAAATGTGGGTAGTAAAGACGGGTTACTCCATGAAAACCCAACCGTGACTGAGTAGCTCAGAGCACAGCTTTAGCACACTCAGGCAAAAGCAGCACTCACATAAGCAAGAACCGGGTGAAAGGCTGTGTATTTTGGTTTTATTTTTTAATACTGTTTGAGTTCACGTCTTAAGGAATTACTGTTTCACAGTGAGATAGTAAAATATTTATGTCTCTTGTTTCTCTAATGGTTTCTAAACTGACAAATTGCAAGAAAACAGCAAAATGAAACGGGTAAACTTGTGGCTGACCTTTTCCATTTTTGGTCTTGCATCCTCCAGTTAATATTCACCACGAGGTAAATAATTATTTTCTGATATAAATTTCTCTGCTACATCTACCCATTTATTCAGTTCCTGCCGTTGCCCCACTTGTCTGCCTGATTCACTTGCAATGGAGCCACGTGAACTTTTGCTCTCCTTCTAAGTGGTATTTAAAAATGAAGCATGTGCTTGTTACGCTGAGGTATTTGAAAAAATCATGTATTCTGGTAGCTACAGAACCCTGACTCAAAGGCAGGGGCAGCACGCACTATTTTAAAATGCTAGCGCTGAGATCCAGCCCTTTTGCAGCAGCAGCCAACTCCACCAAGTTCACTGGGAAAAAGATTTTAGCAGTAGTGCACTTGTCTGGTCCAAAACAGCCTTCAGTGGAGAAATATGAACTGCATACCCCTTCCCTGTTTTGAGTTTCTTTAATTGTGGTGATAAACAACAATGATGAAGCACTGCTCTCCAAAAATATTAAACTGACGCCAACCTGGTAATTAGTAATTAGCCTCTATGGTAAAGTGTTGTGCAAGACAGAAATACTCCCATTTTCAGTGTAATGGGAAAACGTTTGCTCCCTAATCACATGAAAATTGAAAGCTATGACTGTAAAATACGTTCCTAGTGCATTCCGGCTCGTTAATAGAGCACTGTAAAAAACGCGGTGAGTTAAACTCTAGAAGGATCCTGCAACTCTGAATGAAGGTGATTGAACCTGGCACAGACTTTACGAAAATACACAGCATATGGTTTAAAAGGAGATGGCCCAGTACCAATGCAAGCAAGAACTCATTCATTTTTCTCCGTGTTTGTGCTTCAGCAAGATGCAGGCTTCCCCTGGGCACATCAAAGGTGCCGAGTTTATTCTCTCTCAACTGAGGGAAGAAATCACCAGGAACAAAGTGCATCAAGTGAAACCAAATGATAAGGAACCCAGCAATACCATACTTCTAGATCTGATTTACTGCTGCAACGATCTGTTAAACTGCACGTTCTCACTACACCCATTTGCATGCCTAATGATGCAGAAAATAACCCTGCACTATTTTCTTTTGGAAAAAAAGGTGTATTTTTGAGGGCGAGTTTCATACACAGGTTTCTGTTTAAAATCAGCGCGGACGGTTTATTTTCCTTTTAATAAAGCCCAGCGCTTGAAGAGACATTACTTCATTCATAAATATTGTTTCAAATATTTTAAATACCTCTAGGACAGTAGTTTAAAGATAACAGAGCAATGCAAGACCAACAACAAACCTTATGGCAATCCTTCTCCGCTGCGAGACGGAGAGAGCTCTGAAAACACGGGGCGGGGGGGGTCACAAGGTCCCTCTCCACCCTGAACCCCTCGAAGTTTTAATTCCCGATCGGCCCCTTGGCCGCCGCCTCCCTGATACGCATCCCAGGGTCGCCTGGCTCTCGGGGCCGGCCCCCGCACGGGTGTCTCGGGCGAGGTGCGGAGCGGCGTGCGGGGAGCGCGGGGCGTGCGGGGCCTCCCCCCGGGGCGGCGGC
>VWZN01004927.1:11358-25881 GCA_013396955.1 Regulus satrapa
TTTTAATGGAACAGAGAAATGCAGTTAGTAAGAAAAAAATCAATTTAGTGATCAGGCTAAATTATGACTTGTTACTCTTGAATTCTCTTAGTCACATGCAGAATAGAATACTTATTGCATTGTCACACTGCTATTAGTAAATTCCCTTTCAGTGATAAATAGTAAATACTTCTATTGAAGGCAATTCCACAAACTTCTTTATAATCAGAATGTGAAACCATTATAATTTGATTGAAATTCAGAAACCTTATTTAGAAGGAATTTTCTTCTTTTTTTTTTTTTTTCCTCTGTTACTCTTGCAAGAAAAGGTAGCTGTTATGCTAGTGATTATGACAGGCAATTATAAAAATGAAAGCAGAATTAAGAGGCAAAGGCTTTAATGTCCTGTTTGAGTTAGTAGCACAAAATGAGAGATGAGTTCTGGAGAGATGGGGTAAAGGAAGACTTCTTGACAGTGTAGCCAAAACTGAATCTCACTGCTCAAAGGTGTTATGCCAGAGTCTTATAACCTTACTCACAAGAAGTCATGGAGAAGAATGGAGAGGGATAGCATTCCGTGTTTCAGTTATTGCTGGTAAGAAGGATACACTAAATACTAATATTCAAAAGAATCACCTTTGCTTGTGGCTGACCGTGAGCAGAGAATTTTATCCTTAGTGTAAACAAGATAGGAAGGCTTGTGGGTTTCCAGCAGTACAGCTTGGACAAAGTAAACACCAGGGTAAGGTAATTTTGCTTCCCCAATTGATTTGCTACATTGGTTATATTCAGGTCCATCTCAGGTCTTAACTATTCTACAAAAACACCCACATTAACTCATTAACCGAATCTCTGGGTAAGTCTTCATGGGTCACAAGCAAATATTTTAGCAGACAACTTCTGGCTTTTCAGCTGGTAGGTTTAAGAAATGTATTTTATAATACTATGACAATTTCTCGCAATTCCGAAACAACCCACCTTGACCATCACAGCAAGGCACTACAGTAATAACATGCTTTCAAAGTGACATGCACTAATTCCAAATATTCTGTTTGTGCCCAGTTGTTGTTTTGAAGAAAATACAGAAACGTAACTACAATTCTAACATAATATAATTGAAAGTATTATAAGTAAATATAATTATAGTAAATACTTAATTATGGTAAAATAGATTATGGAATTTTTTTTTCATTTATAGCTTCTTATAAAAATGTTATTGCTTTGGGTTTTTAAAGGAAACTCTTTTCTTTTTTTTTTTTTTCATTTATAGCTTCTTATAAAAATGTTATTGCTTTGGGTTTTTAAAAGGAAACTTTTTTCTTTTTTCTTTTTTTTTTTTTTTAATTTATGATGGAAAACGGAAAGAATGAGACATAATATCTGATTGAACTAAAGATGACCACTGTAGAAACAAACCAAATAGTCTCCTTGCCTTTCCTTAGAGCTGCAACTTCTGTTATTTTACAACTTTGTGGTCTGTGCATTAAGTCTTTTTTTTTTTTTTCAAATATGTGAGGAATTTCTTTCTTTTAATTTCTTCCAAAATTATCTAAGTATCACTGCAAAACTTTTTCATAATAGTAGGCTAACATGCCTAATTCATTAAAATTCATTAAGAGTTCTAAGATATATTGTCAGTAGAAGTTGTTGAAGAAGAATTTTTAGAAACCATTACTAACTCAGTGTGTTGCTGCCATATTAAGTTTTGTTAAAATATTTCATATTAACTTAATTACAAAACACTTGATTATTTAATGCAATAAAAAACCTCCTCCAGAAGAGTTTACAGAGATTCACTCAGTAGTGGTCTCTTGCACTGAGCCATTAGTAAAAGAGCCCGCTGTTTCAAATTTCCTGCTGCCTACCAGTTTTCTCTTTGTCACTTTAAAATAATTCAAAAATTCAAGTGAAAAGGTTTTTTGTTTGTTTAGGTTTTTGGTTTTGGTTTTGGTTTTTTGGTTTTTTGGGTTTTTTGTTTTGTTTTGTTTTTCCTAACCAGGACCTCTGGGCAAAAGGTGATTAAAAAGATTTTGGTTTTTTTGGTTTTTTGTTGGTTTTTTTTAGTTAAACAATGTGGATGCATCTTATCTGTCTTAAAAAAGAAAAAAAGCATTTATTATTTTTTCAGCCAAGATAATGTCTAAGTGGAATTACAAGTGGCCCATAGATAATTTTGGAGAAAAATATTTCAGGCAGGTGCACTGTATATTGGCATTCAACACTGGAGAAGCATAAAAATTCTAAGCAAAATAAGTAGAAGTGTAGGAATTTTTCCTGCTACACTGAAAGTACCTAACATTTTCAGAGATTTCATCATAAAAATGCAATTCATTTAAAGGACTTTGAGATGAAGAAAAAATCAGAATTATTTTACCTGGAAAATCATTACCATAAAAATAGAAAAAAACAACTGCCGTTTGCAAAGGTTTTTAACTTCAGCTTCTGAGGTATGAGGGAAAGAGTCAGACAACTGAGAATAGAATTTCCTGGACTTTTAAGGGGGAAACATGGACTGACATTAAGAGCAGCTTAATCAGATGGAACAGAAATGGAACAAGAGAGAGCTGAAAGTGCCTATGAGATGAGCCAAGAGGAAGTGTGGGGATTTTTTTCCCAGAGCTGTGGAAAATCAGATGTAAAGTAGAAAAAGCATGCAAAATGAGTGAGGAGATTTAGCTGTTTTTACTGGTTGAGATGAGGAAGGGCTGTAATTTAAAAGAAATGGGAAGGAAAAAGCAAGAATAGGAAGAAAATAATGAGGCAGATATTGAGATGGATACAATGGAAGGTAATGTCTTTATACTAACATCAGAAAAACTAACTTGCCAATAAAGACATTTAATACTTTTTGAGGAGGATAAGGACTTATAACACTTAGGAAGATAGAAATCAGACTTTGCAATTCTCTAAAAGTAAAATATCACTAGAATATTTAATTATTAGAACCTGACATGCATAAGTTCCCACAATGTTCAGGTAATTTCCTCTCTTAACTGGTTTGATCCTTTAACTTTTCTCCTTTACAACTAACATTCCATAAGGCAGTTGGGCAATGTGATCAATACTACCAATGTCACTGTGACATTTGATTAAGCAAAGTCTTTTCTGGCTTTTCATGAGAAAATTTGGGATTCTCACTGCCAGAACTTAATAAATTCCCATTTTTCTAATTTGATTGCTTTTGCAATTTGAACTTTTATCTTAATTGTAAGCAGTGCTCAGAAACTAAATACAGCCTACATTGTCAGAATCACTGAGATTTGTATAGTTTAGTCTTGTTATTTCCACAATGTGTTTATGAGGTAGGTTTGGGTGGGTTTTTTTTTTCCTTTTTCTTTTGCATGTAAAACACATTGTGTGATTAAAATCTGATTTCTATTAAGGCTTTAAGGCTAAACAGGTTAGATTGTGACATTGCACTTTTAGTCTTATTTTTCTGCTATAGTTTTGAGAAACTTGGCATTATTTTAAGGCTTCCTTTCTGTGGCATAATCACAGTGTCCATGTTATCTTGTCTAGCTACTAGTTTTTTTATCTAACTGTCTAACCACTTAAAATGTGCTTTTTGGAATTTCAGTTTAATTTTTGATATGAAGTGCTTGTGAAGTGTTGTGAATTTTGGTATTTTTAAAATTTTTGTTTTTGTTTTGTTTTGACCATTGTTTTTCTTTTGTAAATTATAAGTAAAATATAAAATATAAGACCTTTTCATGATGAAGTTTTTTTTTGGTTTTTTTTGTTTGTTTGTTTGTTTTTCCACACAAAGAGATAAAGATACTGTATTTGATCACTGCATAGTTTTTCTGGAAAAATTCTTAGTAGTAGATTTTAGTAGCTTTTAGTTTAGAAAAAAAAATGCCTAAGTGAAATATTTGTATGGAAAGATGTGTATTAGCAGGGAGGCTGTGCTTGAGGCCAGAGGAAAAACTAATGGGCATTACCCTCAATCTTCTGGGAAAATGAAAAGTTGTGCTGGAATTGAGTCCAAAGTTCATAAGGAATCTCAAATATATTTGGACTAAGAAGAAGCTGAAGTTCTCTCCTGCAGGGCTGGTAAGCTTTTGAGTTTCTGGAAATGTGATCTTGAAATCAGGAATGCATTTAGTATTATTTTATTATATTGCATTAAAAAATAAATAACAAAGCTAATTGATGTAGAATGCATCACATATGATTCCAACTGACACTTCAGGATGAGATTTGTACCTACAAACAAGAATTTTGAGCTCTTTAGAAACCTCAGTGGTACTTGACATTTTGTTACCAAACTCTGATTTTGCCAGGTGTGCTGGCCATCCAGTGATTAATTTCATATAATAATGTCTAGCCTTATTAACTGCTCCAAGCAGGTATTTAAAAATTGGTCTGTATAAATAAATACATTGGCCAGAAACTTGTTTGCTTGCAAGACATCCAGGAGGTCTATCAATCCAATCTGCACTCCAACCGCCTCATGCTGTGCAGCGCCTCAGCGACAGGGCTTCAAGGGATGAAGAATTCACTGGTGGGTTTGCCCACAAGGCTTTGTGACAGCCCCAGCCTGGGGCCTGGCTGAGCCCCTCAGCCATGGGCGGGCGGGCGAGAGCTCCAGGGAAAGCCTGGACAAGGGAGGGCACAACGCTGCCTGGCAGCCAGGGCTGGGCCAGGAGAGAGAAGGATGAGACCAGGAGGGTCTCCAGGCCCCCAGCAGGGAGGTCTCTTTGGCCCCAGGAGAGACGGGGCAGGTGGACATGCCCCGAGGGAATCTACAGTCCGTGGAGAAGCCACGCTGTAATAAGCGTGTCTTGAAGTACTGCAGCTCATGGATATGCCCCAGGCTGGAGCTGGCGTGGAGTGTGAGGAGGGAGGAGCAGCAGAGAGGAGCAGGTATGGATTGATCGCAGTGCCCCATTCCCCATCCTGCTGCTCTGCTTGGGAAGTGTACAAGTGCATTTGTATTAAACTGGTTTTGATAATACCTTTGAGGGTGGTGCCTAAAGTAATCTAAGCCACTCATTCACAACACAGTGGAAGAGGTAGAGTGACAGATGAAGACGTGAAAGTAAACCTGAGAAAAAAGAGCAGAATAGGAGTCAACAAAGGTGATGTGTGAAGTTTTGCTTTTGTTTCACATTCCTCAGATATTTTTTATTTGACAATTATTTAGTTTACTTTTTCCCCTTTGATGGTAATTGATAAGAGATGTCCCGGGCCTTTATCCCAATCCATGTGTCTTTTCATTATTTTTTCTCCTTATCTGTTGTAAAGATGGGGTGAGAACGGGATTGGGTGGGCACCTGGCCATTACTTAAGGTAAACTCACCATGACGTCGTCCTTCAAGGTAGATGTAAATAACAATTAATTCACCCTTACATTTTTTCTTCTTAAAGCCAAAATTTTCTTCACCCTTGTGGCCCTCTGCTGGAATCACTCCAGTGCATTATCTCACTTGTACAGAGCAGTCCAAAACTGGATAGTTTCCAGGTGTGGTCTTGCAAGTGCCTGTTACTGAACTGGGATATCCATTTCCAGTTAATGCTGTGTCCCTAACTTAAAAAGTGAACGTCAACATTTATTTGAACGACCGTTGCGTCTGAAAGTCCTCTGCCGCATAAAACAAAGGAAAATAGTACAAAAGCATGGAATAAGAAGTTAACAATAAAGGTCACAAGTGACCACTTTAATCAGCTAATATAATGTAATATATAATGTAACGTGTAGGGAAAATTAACTTCTGTTAATATGAAACTCTTACAATGTCTTTATAAAAGGATCTAAAGTAAATATAAAAAATAAACAGTTTTAGGGATTTTACAATTGTCTTTGGCAAACCTTACATTGCCAAATTAAGTTGACCAACAGAAAACCCCTGAACAAACAAATTAACAGATAAACAAAAGAACCCCGGCCATTGGATCTCACCATGCACTTATTCAGCTAAGCGTGATAGACCTCAGGTATTGATCTTACCTGTTGGCTTTTTTTTTTCTTTTTATAGACAAATTAATCTTAGGCCACACATAAAAAGGTGCTAGAAGCAAGTTTACATAAAATTCTTAAGGCAGTGTCAGCATAGCATTTTGGAATTTTTACAGTCTTTAGCTTATGGATGCTGGTTAGTTGACACAATAATATTTTTGTTTGTTTCAAGAAAATTTCTAGATGGTGACCAGAGAGATAACATTAGCATGCTTTTACTTTATTAAACCATTTCCATTTCTTATCAGTGTTACATCTGCTGGGAAAATAACAGGAAAGTGCAAGTGTGCATCTCTTAATAGCAAAAACCCAAACTGAACGGCTATCCAAAGATTTTAGAGAAGAGAGATTTTATTGTTAACTGCTTGTAGTAGTTCCATAGTCACATCAAACTACTTTCTGTCGACCCTTTTCTTTTATATTTACATCTATGTATATAGAATATGGATGTATTCTTATTCCAGATCTTTATATGTAGAGTCAGATAAGGAGAAACAGAGAAGGGGATTTCCCTCTTGGACAGTGAATTATTAGTAGCATTTTCCACTAGTATTATAATTTACTCTGTATAGGAGATGGAAACTTTTTTTCTTAAAGAGAAATATTACCTGATTTTATAAGGAAATTAAATAGGTAATTTTTTCATTAAAAAAAAAAAAAAGTTTCTGAAAGATGTCTTTCCAATAACTGTAAATTTTTTATAAAGATAAAAAATACTAAAGATACTAAAAATTATTGCTGTGGATGAAAACTTAGAAATATTTAAATTTTTCTCTTTATTTTTCCTCTCTCATTTTCTCCCTGGTTATTTGCAGTATATTTCTGATTTTCATCTTATTTCATCATAATAGTGAACAAATGTCACATTAATTTTGTTGCTTACATGTTTTTAATCCAATTTATTGCCTCAGACACTTAGAAGCATCTGAAATGCTTACATTTTTTACATCAGTTTATATTTACTTGAAACCACATATATTGAACACTGTTATGCATTTTATTAGCTAATAAAATATCCCAGTTTGAATTAGAAACCATATCTTAAAATTACCCTTATTTACCAGTTTGAGATAACTAAATTACGTATTTAATTTTGGAGCTTTGATATTGAAAAGAAATTATAGTATTTCTCCTACTTATTAATGTTCCTTCATCTGCTTTCTAGTAATTACTTTTCCGTTTCAGCAGTTTATAGTTCTCCAAGGTGTGACAGTCTGAAATGTTTATGTTTATTGATTCAAACAATTGGCCATTTGCAAAAGCAATGGGTGCACTGCTGAGGCCAGGTTGCCAGCCCCTGAGCAAAGGCAAGGGAGAGAGTTTTGAATTTGGGGTGGCAAAACCTCTGATCCACGTAAGGCAGAGGTTGTGAGCACCCACCTCTGGAGGATGACCACAATAAGCTGACCTTTGTTTAGATAAACCAGTTGAGCCCTGCGACTTACTGTGTCCCTGATAACCTCTGAGCAATGTCTTAAACAAGCTGTTTTCTGGCCAGATAAGGGAAAAGGCCAAAAAGAATCAGATCCTGAAGAGATCTGATGGCTTCTATTATGCCAATTCCCTCTGATAAGGCAGAAAATAAGAAGCAGGGCAAAGTAGTTATCCTGTCATTAGAAAAGGCCATAAACCATCAAACACACCCAAAACATCCTCAGACTCATTTCTGGGTCTTCCACCAGAGGACTGTGCATGACCCACAGTGTTACATCAGGCAGCATACTACTCCCATCCAGGGGAGGTCCCTGGGTATCCCTACCCAGTCCTGAACATTTATTAGGCCTTTGTGTTTCACTGGTTTCCCCCGCACCTGACAGAGCAGGACTGTGACCATTACTTCAGTCAATAGAAATCAAATTTTTAACAAGCGGGTGACATTTTTGAATCCATGGGAGATGATTTCTTTCAACTATCTACTCTTATCCTTTTTTTCTCTCTTTCCCATTCTTATATATTTTCTTTATACATTTGTATTGTTATATTTCTATTGAGAATAACAAAAAATGGCTACATACTTCCTTTCCATTGCAACCAAATTGTTCTAAGACAAACCTGCCACAAATACATATAGTGTGATTTCACTCTGATACACCTCAAGAGATCTATTACAAGAACATCAGTTACCTCGTCTTTAAGGGTGGGTAATATGACAAAGCTGGGGTTTTTTTTTTTTTTCCTCCTCTCTAGTGGTATTCAACTTGTATATTCCAACAAAGGAGTGTATTTACTTGTTCATAAGTTGCTGTGGACATGCAGCTACATGGCATCATGCTGAAATGAGAGCCATATAGCTCTCATTCTCAAGGTCTGTTTTCTGAACCTTTTATTTGCCTCAACAAACTTGAACTTTTACTTAAACAAGTTCCATTATTCCAGGTTATATTTCAATAAAATAGCGCTAAAGATCAAAAGTTCTTGGATATCTCTGAGTGTTTTCATTTAGCAAAGAGATACAGGAAGGTCTGCCTCTCGTGTGCATAACAAGGGATGCAATTGAGGATCTTTTATGCTGTGCCTAGGTACAACCAAGATTATTGTGCTGTATTGCTATAACAATTGGGACTGTGAATTCTAAAAGAAATTTTAGTTTTCTGTTTGTATTTACAACAAACTATATTCATTATTAGAAAGATGAATGCCTGATGGAATGGACTTTTGAATACTTGCTCAATGCAGTACAAGTTCCTAGATGATTTTCTTCCTGTGTTTGTAGTATATATCTTCCAAGTGTGTATCTTGCAAGTTTCATCCAAGGCAGTATTATTTTCTTTTCCTGTTACAAGAAAATTAACTTATCTATTTAATTTCTTTCATGTGCTATTATCCATTTTGGTAATTCCTCTTATTTTTATTTTTAATTTATGCTTTTTTTTTTTTTTTTTTTTTTTTTTTTTTTTTTTTTTTTTTTTTTTTTTTTTTTTTTTTTACCTTTTAAATGAAGTAAAAAACCTTGTCTATGGGATAATTTGCATTTGTACTTGTTGCTTTGGATTTTTTTTCCCCTGAGGTTAAAAAGAATCTTAGTTACTGAAGGGTTAGTGACAAAGATTTTGAAAACAAACTCAACAAAATATTCAAAAACTAAAAATCAGGGCTTTATTTTTAGAAATTCAGGAAAATATAATTAAACAACTTGGATGAATGGAAAAGTGTTATTGGCATGGCATTTTCCTAGGCCTTTGGAGATGACTCAGTACATTGGTAATAATTTTATTATTACTGTGAACTTGCATTTTCCTTATTAGCTGACTGTGTAAAGTTCATGCAACTATTTGATATGTGGTAAGTGATTATATTGTTTATTGTATATTGGCATATTAAATAGGCATTTTAGTTGAGCTGTGTAAGTCATTGCAGATACAGGATATGAAGTATCATTTTTGCAAAGAGTTGCTTTGGAAAAGAAGAGGCGAACACCAATATAATTGCAATGCCTCTTGAAACAATTTTCTCCAAAGTAATATATACAATTTTTTATGTAGTGCACTGTATAAAAAGGTACTTGCTAAACAGCATTATTTAATATATCTTCCAAATACACAAGGTGGAAAATAATGAAACACTTTTACAACACCTTTCCAAGATAATTTAGGCAAGTTATTAACTTTTCTGTAGCCCCCTAATTTTGGCAGAATAAAGTTCATGAATTCATTTTTTTTATGATACCTAATAGTGAAATTAATTGTAATTTTTGGTTAATGGAGAAATCAAAAATTTCTAGGAAGAGTAGTTTCATTAAGTACAGAAAGTCTGGGACTAAAAGATATTGGAAGGAAAATGTGTGCTGGCTTTGTGTGGGGTAACAAAGGTTGATAATAAAGAGATATCTTTTATTATTGCTGAGAAGGGCTTATATAGACCCAAGACCTTTTGCTGCTTTTTTACACGCTGGAAGTTCTTGAATATGTCCTGTGATGGAGACTCCCCGCCCACTCTGGACAATATGTTCTAGGGCTCAGTACAGAGCCCTCCACAGTACCTTCACAGTAAAAAAGTTCTTTCTCATGTTTAGGTGGAGCCTCAACAGGAAAGAATGAAAAAACACTTGCTGACTAAGTGAAAATATTACAATTTTTACAAATGGAGACTTGATGGCTTTTGATAAATTATGTGTCACTCAAAACTTTTAAATTTTACTAAGTTAAAACAAGTTTTGCCTCAGGGAGAGGTGAAATATATTTATGATCTTTAAAAAAAATGTTACCAAGGTTCAAATATAATCTTTTTCTCATTACACATGGCCATCAGTGCCATTTTTAAATCAACCTGTCTAGCTGGGATGGTAACAACACACTACATAGTACAAATCCAGGAAGTGGTTAGTGACAAGTAACAGCTGGTGCTACATACCAGCGTCCTAAACTCTTTAGCTTTATTTGAATTATTATATTACTACTGTATATATTTTTAAAAATCAAATTGAAAAGTAAATTGGCATGCAAACATTATCAGTTTGAAGATTTCTCCTGGGCAGCAGAATTTTTTCAGTCATTACTGAATGGATACCTTAATACTCTCTCTTGCCAATTGTGTTTCGTAAATTTCATTCCTTTTTTCCCCCAGACAAAATGCTGTATTTATTTCTGGAATAAGTTTTCTTTGAAATTAAGGGATGAAAATTACAAACAGCATATGTGCCACCTCCCTATTTCATCTCAGTTGTTTTAACAGCACTAAACCATTTTCAAAACTAATGGCTCAATCTACTAAAGTAGACTGAGATAAATAATCAAAATCTCTTAACTTGCTAATGCTGTGTAAGTAAAGCATCTGGCAAGGAAAAGAATATAGTTCTTTCTTTTTCTCATTAATTCTCTCTGGAAATTAACCTCAGAACTCAAATAAAATGAGATGATCATAGGTCAAGAATGACAGATTAATGGGAAAACTTGGTTGCAGAGAGCCAATAAACTGGAGACATTCTAGATGTTTCACTGACATAAACAATAGAAAACATATTTATGAGGCTCAAATTTTAAAAAAAGAAAAATTAATAGTTCTCTGAGTTACTGGACAACTTATGACTTTGTAGGAGGCTAATTTCCAGTGCATTTATTTCTTCTTGTTGGCTGACTTTTTAAGCCAAATTGTGCTAAAGATTTAATGTGCACTCACCCTTCATTAGATACCAGGAATTGCTCATTCAGGAGAAATTTTACAAATGTCATATGGCCAAGAAAAATCTTGGTCAGCATATCTTGTGACACAATCTCAGGCACACACTGCCACTGTCAGTGGCTGCTGGGTCCCACAGTCTTCCTTTATTTTCTGATACAATTGAGGCTATTATTTTATCCTGATATAAAAATGCTTACTATTAATCACATTTTTTCCTAACCCGTGTATCACTAACTCCTGTAGGGATTTGTTTATTTTAATCTGACATGCAAATCATACAGCTTCCTAGTCCTCCATCCTAAAATCTGCTGACATTCACAGGGAGGGCTTATTATATGTGCAGTGGCATTTCTATACATGAAATACAATAGCTTTTATGTGTATGTATGTCATGTATATAGCNAGTGTATTTTTTGGTTCTGAAAAGCTGTGAGTCTTTGCATTTCAAGATGACAGTGCATTTCTATATGCAGTGTAGTGTGTACTTATCTTCAGTTCCATAATATATCCTGGCTTGCTTCAGTTTTTCATTCTAGAATTTAGTTATTTCTGCATACATACTCATGCTGAGTCAATTTGGTTTGTTGTTGTGTTTTTTGTTAGTTTGTTTTGGTTTTTTGGTTTTTGGTTTTTTTAAATTTTATTTTATTTTATTTTTTGCCTTTTTTTTTAAATTCCACATCTTTTCAGTTCACTGGCAACAGAGAAAGAAAAACAAAACTAGAAGAGTTAAAAATGTTTCATGATTACTCACATACAATTTGTTCCTTTTCCAACACTGACAGAAAAAAAGCCCTGCACTAGGCTACAGAAAAATGTCACAACTATAATAATTTAGCCAAAATAATTCTAAAAGTTCTTTTGCCATTTGGAAGTTCTCTCGATTTTGATTCACATGTAACTAAAATTAGAAATTCCATGCTGTTGTCCTGAATGGTTTCTTTACTCACACATAGGAATTACATTTGTATTTCCTGGTTACTAATTGATTTTCTTATACTTTGTTCAAGAGAAACTGAATGATTTCTGAAAAGCTAGTTAAACAAGCACAGCTCTACTTTTAAAAATTCATTGCATGACTCATGTGAAGGCTTTCCATAATTTAAGCTAAAGTTTGACCCTCCCATCTTTTAACAAATATTTCTAAAGTAGTTTCACACTTTATCCCTCTTTTCTATTCTTTTCCACAGGAAAATAAAAATACAATGTAAATTATGAAGTAGAAACTGCATGATGGTTCATCAGAAATTAACTAATTTATGGAATATAGTTGCTCATAGTCAAGGTAAGTAAATAATGAAATAGCCTTTTATAGCAATTAGCTTGAAGTTGGTATTATGAACCTGTATTCAAAGACATGGAATGTTAAAGGCTGAGTTATAGCTTGAAAATAAAGCTAAATGCAACTTGCAGAGTTTAAAAATAGGATATTTTGAAATTAAATCATGGTACATAAATTGCTGTTTAAATGAAGTGCTGTTTAATTTGGCTTTCCATCACAATATGTTCAAGGTTCTTTTCTGAATACTTCTATTCAAAGTAAAGGGGTTTATGTTTAAAAATATTCCCCATTAGAGATGCACAGAAAATTAAACAATGAAGCCAAGCAGATCTTTATATGACTATTCACTTAAGTGTATGTCCACAGCGTGTCTGAATTAAATTCAATAGGTACATGACGGAGATGACTGCAAGGCTAACTGGAGCAGTACCTGTCATTTTTCAACAAAGCATAATGCTCTTGCTTCTCTCAGTTGCTATTTCCTCAGCAACTGAAGGAATATTTCTAATTTATATCTTGAAAATAATAAAATAATCTAAAATGACTGAAACTTAAGCATATGATATTCGGAGTGTTTTGGTAGGATTAATTTCTCTCTCTTATTTTAATATTTTAATGATATTTTAAAGCAGTATTTTAAAGTGAGAAAAAAAGGATTTAAATTCAAAATTTCTTTGAAGTATAGCATGCTGTTACAAAATATCATAATTTTGTCTTTCCTGTATAATGGTAAGGCATATTGTGTTCACCAGAAAACCTGACTTTCTGTTAGCTTGATCCAGAAAGCCTGTCATTTTGAGAAAAGCAGCATGTCTTTAATGAACACAACAGTTGTCTTACTTTGATTTTGGTTTTGCCTTTCCAGTGATCTGTAGAAGATTTGTCTAATCCTAACTTTGCAGTGAGCTCAACTCTGTAGGTTAGAATGTTTAGATATTTTTCTCTTTTGGCCATTTTCTACCCAAATTTTTCTTGTACTAGTGAAATTTAACTGGTCCACTCCTTACGCACTATTTCCATCTCTCTCTGTCTAGCTTCTCACTGTGGAGTAAAAGAATATTCCAGAAACATTCCTGGGTTCTGAGGAAAATCTTTTTGACATTTAGGTGGGAATGGTGACATTCAAAATTTGCCAAAGATACTGCAAACCTGAGAATTGTTCTCCATCAGAATAAAATAAGTATTCTCAAATATTCTTTAAAAAATATAATGTATTTTAAAACCCTCTGTAAAAAGCATGCAAATAAGGATTGTTTATTATTATTATTGTTAACGTCTAGTTTCTTTCTAACATCATTGTATGAACATTAGTATGATACTTCTTGCAGTTTTTGGAAAAGCTAATGAATAAAAAGTAAATAAATACAATTATTATTTGGTGGTTCCTACTGAACCTATTTAATGTTCTTTAATGACAGCTGAGACATTATTTCCCAATATATGTCATTAATATTTTGTGGTTGGTAACATAATCGGTTAAAGTCTAGACTTACACAATTGGGAAAAAACAGAGTATCATATATGGTTCAAGAAAAAATAGCCAGCATTGAATGAGTTTCAGTGGAAAAAAAAAAGCCAAAACAAGCCAACAAAATAAAACATTGTCATCTGAGAATTAAATTATTAACTATACAGAAAAAAAAAAATGCAAGGAAACTAAGATTTGGATGAACAATTTGCAAATTAAAGGTGAAATATATTAATTCTATAATTAATATCTCCATTGTAGTGATGAACATAGATAAGTGATTGGCTAAAATTTACTAAAAGCATTTATCACAAAGATGGAATAGAGCTTAATATCTCTAGAACTTGACACGTGTTGCTACAGTTAAACTAGACAGTATTTACAGTTTATAAGCTACTTTATCATACTTATAGAAGGGATTTTCTGCAGTTATCATCTTCTTCATAGTACCCATTAATAGTGAGTTATGTTCCATGCATCATCTTACAGCTTTCACAGTTTAGTGTGAAATTTTACATTTTTTGATTTGTGTAAGTTTAAAATTTTGTCAGTTTGTCAAAAATTCAGGAATGTTCTTTTCTTCATGGTGAAACCTAGGAGGCTGTCATGGTGTTCTTTCTGAGTGACTGTGCTTCATATTTTCTATGCTATTTAACTCTCCTGATATCTGAGACCAGTTACCTTTTAAAGATTTTTTTTTTTTTTTTTAATTTACTC